>CH003204.1:502803-620290 GCA_000149265.1 Ciona savignyi
GTTTAATTTAAAGGTCCATCCAAGTGTTTGGTCATTTTGCAGGGTATTTTAAAACGAGGATTTAGAGAAAATTTGGTAAAAATGGTATACAAAACATTGAAACATGGTAACAGAAAATAATTATTTTAAAGTTCCCTGAAATGTTGATTTTTAAGGTCTCTCCAAGTGTTTGGTCATAGGGTAATGCGATTAAGACTTTGGGTCAAAAGGTCTTCCATTTCAATTGTGGTCATTGGAGACGTCGAAGAATTGAATATGTTGCTTCCCAGGGACAGCGCAGATAGGGTGAGTTGCATGCCAACTTGCTCCACTTCCTACCAGCAGAACCTCGTTGCGCAGAAGCTGGAATATAGTACAAACTCTGTAACTGACTACAAGCCTTAAACTAGAACAGTGTCTTGGCTTATTCTTAGTGTGTATGATCCAAATCTTTTCATGTGTTGTTTAACCCAGTGGTTTAGTTGTATGAACAAAAAGTTGGATTTAGTTGTTTGTGGTTTAGGTGTTTGGCTTTAGTAGTTGTTTGTGGTAAGTTGCTTGGTTTAGTTGTTTGTGGTCAAGTTGTTTGTGGTTAAGTTGCTTGGTTTGGTTGTTTGTGGTTTAGTTGTTTGGTCAGTCAGTTTAATGGTGTCTGACTGGATACGGACGTAGGCTTTCAGAAAAATGAATGTTCGATTGAAACATACCGCTAACAGCTTGTGTTCTCGGGCAATCACCTGGTGGAAATTCCGTGATACCTCTGGATTATTAGGTTGAACTAAGACAGAAAAAGCGTCTCCGTAATATATACACTTACAGCACACTGTAGTAGCTCAATTAGCCCAATGGTGGGTCAGAGGTAATCTAGTAAATACCTAACCTCTTGTTTTCCCACACCCATGTATAAAACATGAATATCCTATCTTTAATATTCTCACCTCTCTGTGTCCAAGATGATGAATCTTGAGGGTGTGTTTCGGACGACCTTGTGTGAGGAAGATATCCTCATCAACCCTGCACCACCTGTACTTCACACTTCCTCCTACATGACTTTGCCGTGTGTCCTCAGGCAAGCTGTAATGAACAAAAGTACGTAGAAGTGTAGTCAACAAGTTAAATTAGCCCACTGTGTTAAATATTAAAAAAAAACGCAAATTTTATGCCATTTTTTTAAATTCAAATTTTTTATTATTAAAAAAAAGTTGGAATTTTTGGTGTTGGTATCAATAAAAGGTGGCTCGCGGGGCTTATACAAAATGCTTATTCCCCGCACAAGGTGCAATTTAAAAGTAAAATGATGCAGTTTGCACCTATAACTAGGGATGCACAAACTAGAATATCTTGGTATTCTAGAATAGTTATTTCGAATCCAGAATATCGAATCCTATTCTATATTAAAAAGCAAACTCGAGTTAAAGTGGCAAGATCGTCAAAAATTTCTGCTGGCACTGACTACCTCTATGGCCAGTGTGTTTACATACTTATAATCATAGGCGGCGACTTCAGTAAAATGTTACCGTTGCGCGAAATTTTATGACGTCACAGTCGGACTTATGCCTCGAATTAACTCGGATAGAACTATGATACTAACGATTTACAAAGCTAAAAGATTAAGCCAGGAGTTTAAGTGTTTAATCTAACTATTTCCCCCGCTGAAATATTGCATGGTCGTTAATACGCAGCTCAGCGTCAACAATACGGAAAGAATATACCAAATATTTATGTGTCTGCGAGGGCTGTGCAAGAATCCAGATTTCTATAACGGTTAACTGATCAAAGAAAAAAACCGTTAACCGTTAACCGATGTTAGCCTACTGTTCTCTCTAGCTAATACTTAGTAATGGGAAGAACATGGGAAAAAACGGGAGTACGTCAGTAGTCTTGTATTGAATCTAGGTCAACGTAACCCTAGGTCAAACCGCCGATCAAAGCAATAAACACCGCTGGAAAAGCGGCGCTGCGGTTAGACGATTTATGTGATAATTATTGCGCAGCGGAAGCCGGCGCCCATGCTTATAATATTCATTATAATCAACGCTGCTGCAACATGTACAATGGAAATAAAAAGGAACTCCATGCAATTATATTTTCTCAATGTGCAATGTATATTATTTCGAATCTAAATATTCGAAATAAACGTAATATTTGGATTCGAATCCCGTAGGATTCGAATCCGAAAGATTCGATATTCTAGTTTGTGCATCCCTACCTATAACTTTACAAATATATCAATCATAACAAGTAAAAAAGTATAAAGTATACCTGGATTTGCTCGCATCCCATAGAACCCACTCTGTCCCGGCAGAAGCACCAACTTTCATGGGGTTCAGTGGGCACCAGTCAGCGGACGTGAGACCGCCCCGTTTACAATTTAACCACTGGGTGGGCATGGGAGGCTCATCTTCATCTGTGCAGTCGTAAAATCTGAGGTTTCCAAAAAGTTCGCCGACCATAAAAATCCCTAAAAATAAGTACATTTTTAAACCATAAGAATAATTTAAGATTTAAAAGCGAAACAGTAAAGTCTCGGTCTATGCTCGAATTGCATGGTTTACAAAGCCGCTTCGAATGTTTGATTGTAGCAATATTTAAAATGTTAGTGTTAATCATGTGATTTTCGGCATATATCAAGACTGTGTTCCCATTACAATCTGAGGAATTAAGTAATGAGTAGTGAACATCACAAAAATAAAATATTCTATTGTGCTAGTAAACTGAGTGTTTTTAAAGTGGCAAACACTAGTGATCGGTCAATAAACCCATTGTATAGTCATCAATTAACCTGTTGGCATTGCTAACCGGAGATAGATATACAAACAATGACATCTACATGACTTGTAACAAGATAAACACGTGGTATTCTGATATATACACAGAGATAGCAGACAAAATAGATTTAGTTCAGTGGACCTGGGTTTAAAGCCAGCCACTGTAAAACACAACCAACTGGAATATTCTAGTTGAATTTATCAAGTTCTGTTTAACAACAACACACTTTTATTAAAAGTGAACGCAATCACTGACAGTGCAACTCACAAATTAATATGGAATTTTCTACAATGAATGAAAGTTTACAAGACAATAACCCATGTGAAGTAAATATATTTCAATTAAACACGACATTAACCCATGTGAAGTAAATATATTTCAATTAAACACGATAATAACCTATGTGAAGTAAATATATTTCAATTAAACAAAAAAAAATAACCCATTTGAAGTAAATATATATCAATTAAACACGATAATAACCCATGTGAAGTAAATATATTTCAATTAAACAAAAAAAAACCCATGTGAAGTAAATATATTTCAATTAAACAAAAAAATAACCCATTTGAAGTAAATATATTTCAATTAAACACGATAATAACCCATGTGAAGTAAATATATTTCAATTAAACAAAAAAATATCCCATTTGAAGTAAATATATATCAATTAAACACGATAATAACCCATGTGAAGTAAATATATTTCAATTAAACAAAAAATAACCCATGTGAAGTAAATATATTTCAATTAAACACGATAGTAACCCATGTGAAGTAAATATATTTCAATTAAACAAAAAATAACCCATGTGAAGTAAATATATATCAATTAAACACGATAATAACCCATGTGAAGTAAATATATTTCAATTAAACACGATAATAACCCATTTGAAGTAAATATATTTCAATTAAACACGATAGTAACCCATGTGAAGTAAATATATTTCAATTAAACAAAAAATAACCCATGTGAAGTAAATATATTTCAATTAAACACTAGAATAACCCATGTGAAGTAAATATATTTCAATTAAACACGATATTAACCCATGTGAAGTAAATATATGTCAATTAAACCATAAAATAACCCATGTGAAGTAAATATATTTCAATTAAACAAAAAATAACCCATCTGAAGTAAATATATCTCAATTAAACACGATAATAACCCATGTGAAGTAAATATATATCAATTAAACACGATAATAACCCATGTGAAGTAAATATATTTCAATTAAACAAAATAATAACCCATGTGAAGTAAATATATTTCAATTAAACACGATAATAACCCATGTGAAGTAAATATATTTCAATTAAACAAAAAAAAATAACCCATTTGAAGTAAATATATATCAATTAAACACGATAATAACCCATGTGAAGTAAATATATTTCAATTAAACAAAAAAATAACCCATTTGAAGTAAATATATTTCAATTAGGGCTGCGAAAAATTAACGGTTAACCACGGTTAACCGTTTTTATGGTTAACCGTCACGTCAAATTTTAACCGTTTAACCGTTTTTAACGTTACTTTACCGCCCACATTTAATTGGGCGTAATTGCGTTTTAATAATCTTCAAATATACATATCTCCATTCACACGTTGATTGTTTCATTATTACGTAATATAAGCAACCATTCACACGTCGATTGTTTGATTGTCAACGTAATATACGCACCATTCACACATCGATTGTTTGATTGTCAACGTAATATAAGCAACCATTCAGACGCTGATTGTTTGATTTTTAACTCAATATTATGTGTCTTAAGGTGATGTTTAAAAACTATAAAGTAACACATAAATAAGACCCGATAATGCCGGTAATCACGCGCGTTATTTCTTTGCTGTCCTTTACGACTGCCTGAACTTTTTTTGCCAAAAATGGTGCCGATTTGATGGTAGTTTAAAGAAAATCGGTTAACGGTTAACCGATTATTTTTACATCAGTTAACCGTTTTTTAAATTAACCGTTAATTCGCAGCCCTAATTTCAATTAAACAAAAAAATAACCCATTTGAAGTAAATATATATCAATTAAACACGATAATAACCCATGTGAAGTAAATATAATTCAATTAAACATAAAAATAACCCATTTGAAGTAAATATATATCAATTAAACACGATAATAACCCATGTGAAGTAAATATAATTCAATTAAACATAAAAATAACCCATTTGAAGTAAATATATATCAATTAAACACGATAATAACCCATGTGAAGTAAATATATTTCAATTAAACATAAAAATAACCCATTTGAAGTAAATATATATCAATTAAACACGATAATAACCCATGTGAAGTAAATATAATTCAATTAAACAAAAAAAATAACCCATTTGAAGTAAATATATATCAATTAAACACGATAATAACCCATGTGAAGTAAATATAATTCAATTAAACAAAAAAATAACCCATTAAAAGTGAATATATTTCAATTAAACACGACAATAACCCATGTGAAGTAAATATATTTCAATTAAACACGACAATAACCCATGTGAAATGAATATATTTCAATAAAACAGGACAATAACCCATTTCAAGTAAAAGAATTAAAATAGAACAAATAATTTTTCACCTGGTTGCAGCTTGTTCCAACAAACATCGATTCCAGCACAAAGGAGTCGAATGTCATGAATAATGTTCCCACCATCCGCGTCCCAGATCTTACAAGTGCTATCATCAGCTACTGATGCCACTACTCTGCCCTCAAGGGGTTCAAACGCAACTGCATTAACGCTGTTCGTGTGGCCTTTCAACGTCTGAAATTATTACATCTTACAGATATGGTTTCCGTTTTTTAATTTTATTCGAAAATAGAAAGAGCTGCAACGCTGACTTAATTATTTGCCAAATGTTAGGTAAATATACTGTATTACGGATATAAATTATGTTAAAATTTCTTAAAATATATACTTTTAAAAACACAAAAAAGGTTTAAAAATACTTGTTTGCTAATAAAAAAAGGCAAATTTTGAATTTGCAGTTTAAAAATCAACATCTGAAAAGAAAAACAGTACACATACTAGTAGACTTGTTTCCCCTTTAAAATCAGTTGTTAATATGCTGATGGTGGAATCAAGCAAACCCAATGCTAACTTAGCACATCTTGGTAGATATTTCATGTTGCTGACTGGAGACCATGATATACAATTGATGTCTGAAAGAAATATATTTTACAAAGTATAATTCCTATAAAAATATACTGGCAATTTATCATAATATCTAGGATTGGATATTTATGTTTTATGCTAGTGAATGGAAAATGCAAGATGGACAATTGTACGATTACCTTGCAGATACACCGCAGATCGTTATTCGATAACCTTGTGCAAGCCCGGTGCTAGGAACCGCGGGGCCCAATTAGAAATGTGATGACGGGGCCCTTACTCTTCATAGCAAAATTTATCGGTGTTTATATATCATAAAATACATACCAGTACATACAAACTACAAAAATAGACATATAATATTTGCTATAAAACAAATTAAAGGCAATGTGGATGCTTATTTACGATATATTGTTTTACTTCAAACATATCTATATTGTTTAGCAACCATATTCATTATGACGTAACAGGCAGACACAGAAATATAAATTTGACTTACTTACGATGCATAACAAATTGATATTATGAGAAAGAATATCATTTCACTTTCTATTTTACGTTTCAGTAGTATTTTAAACCTCGTAATACAGAAAAACCCCTGAGGCCGCCGGGGGGCCCCTTCAGGGTGCGGGGCCCAATTTGATCTAATCGGTCAAATCGGCCTAAAACCGGCCCTGACCTTGTGACCAACGTTGGGTTATCAGCGGTTGCAGAGTGTCATGCATGTATATTAAGAAGTTTTTTCAGTTTTAGTACAACCCATTAATCTACTGGGTTTAGGAGATGGTTACTTAGCACATGGACACAATCGACTAACTAATCAAGTTTCGATCCTGCAACCCTTTAACTGAAATGCTAAGCACAAAATGACTAAACCAACAAGCTATTATAGGTAGTCTACGGAGAATTTAAGTATGAGATGTGTGGCAATGAATAAAATATATGACTTCGTACATATATAACAATTTTACACTCACATCCTACTATGGAAAGTATGTAATTTTTTTTTCCGGTGTGTCATATGTAACTTTAAAGTGTACAAGTTAACTTATCTGCACTTATTGTGTACCAGTGTAATGCCTTAAAATATTGTTTTTTAGAAAAAAATCAGTAGATGTGAAAATGACCTTAAAAACTATATAAAGTGTGCAATAAGAAAACATAATTTTTAGTTGCGCAATTGATGTACTTATCATTGCAGTACATATTCAAAACCTAGGTAACTTTCATAAAAATATCCTGTTTTGTCGCATACCGGTCAGGGCCATTAACTGTTTTGCACTTAATACAAATCTTCCATACTTATATTATTTTTTAAAGGCTCTGGTTTTTGTTTAACAAATTTCTGCAGAAAATATACTTACCATTCTGGCTGTAGGTTAGAAGATTTTCAGTGTGTGTAACAGTTGCACGAACTGATTGTTTTTCAGCATGACTGCTTTGGTCTTCATGTTGAAAAGCAACGGAACAAATATGCAGATTGTCAGCGCTCGAATATGCTAGAAGTTTGGTTGCGTTTTCGTACGGACAGAATTCGATCGCAGTTACAAAGCCGTCAGTTCGAACGACGTTTTCTTCCATAATTTAATAAATAACTCAATTTTGAAAGTAAAACCTTCAAACCTTGAAGGCTACAATAAAGGGCGAAACTAAAAGAAGGAAAAAAGGGAAACTACTCCCTAATATGAAGATAAGGGCATGAGTGTTAGTTTTAAACATGGGGTTGGAGTTACAGGGTTAGTTCCGGGCTAAACATTAATTTTAGGGGGGCGCCCCTAAATACTACAGGATCGCTTAGATTGCAATGGAAAGTAATTCTAACGCTATGCCAAACGCTAATCTCAACTCCGAAACTAATTTAAAACCAACCAAACATTAATATCATAATCTTTATTTTAGTGAGAGATTTTTCTCCAAGGCTTTTGTAATTACGAAGAATGGTAAGCGCTACAAGCGATCTTGTGGGTTAAAATTAGCGTCCATAGTTTGAGTGAGCAGTTTTCCGTTTTCCCTTCTTTTAGTGTTACCCTACAATAAAGACTTACGACACACAAGCTAAGGTAATCAATGTCAACTTGAGATTGTCGAACACGTGTTACCTTTAACTATTAGTGATACACATTTTAACGAACGTGCTATTTATGTTCTGTAAAAGTACATTCTAATGGGTTAACTACAACAAACCATCGCCCCTAAAAGTTTATTAAATGCTGGGTGAATAATTGGAATACTGGAAAGCTTTGGAAATCCCTTTGAAATTTTCGGCCAATTTGGGAATTCCCCGTAATAATTTGCCAGTGCTCATTGAAAACATATGTCGGTTTTTACCATTTAGGTTCACGATCAAGGATTCGTTAGGGGTTAAAGTTGTATTTATTCATGACTCGCTCAACAGTTTGGTAAGAAAACACGAACACGCATAATATTTTCGATCTCACAACAAAGACCTTCGGTGCCAACGGTAGGTTGAACGAGGCAACGGTGGTCACTTCTGAGAAGAACTACAGTGGAGTCCCGCTTACCTGACCACCTATGGGACTGTCAGCAAGCGGTCGCGTTAACGGGGTGATCGTGTTAGTGAATTTTGATTTGAAGCAAGTTGTCGTCACATGCAGCCAAAACGACTGCCTTTTTACTAAATTTTTACCAAATGTCATTATTTTTATCAGATAGGCTACTGTAGATTGCATTTAAACAACTGTTAGTAGGCCCTACTAAAGTTTATCTTCAGTTCTGTTTGCCACAGTTTTCTTTGTGTGTATGTACGCGCTAATTTAATCTTATTGTTTTGATCATAAAATAAATTTTACCTTATTATTTTGGTGACAAAGGCAAATTATTTAGCACTTGTGGTCACTTAAGCGGAGTTAAATTTGAACTTTTGGACCAAAATATTGCGGTCCTGGTCTGGAAACCGGGGGTGGTCGCCTTATTGAAACAAAATGCAATGAATTAACACAGTAAAATATTCGGGATCGCACTGAAGCGGTACTAATTAAGAGGGGGTCGTGTTATCAAGGTGGTCTCCAAGCTGGGTTCCACTGTATTGGTGAGGCCCAAGTGGACTGATGTGTAAAAACAAAACACGGCAATTTATACTGAAAGTGACAGTCGATGGGGATGCAATAAATCAGGACGTCCGCGTTTTATGATGTTTGTAGTGACTATCATTGTGCTGTTATCTTGTACAACCAGCGAAACGAGGCCGGTCAGTTAGCCTGGCGGTTAAGTGCGTCGCCTTTCAATCGAAAGGTTGCAGGTGCAAAGCTGGTAGCTAGCTAGTCGGTTGTGTCCTTGGGCAAGGCACTTTACGAACATAGCCTGGACCCGGATTAATGGGTTTTACCAAATTCAAGGAACGTCTCAATTATACAACACACTGCAATATAGCTCCGGTAATCCGACGGTGGGCGCGAGGTGATCTGACGATTGCCCGTGTGTTAACCCCCTTGGTTTTCCCATTCACGGGGATAAACATGAATATCCTATCCTATTATGTTTGTCGGAAATTCTCACACGAGAATTAGCAACACATATCATATTCTATATATCTAAAATGTTAAGCCTATCAAACCCTTTTCTAAGCCATGTGTAACAAGACACTAAACTTTAGTTACAAAAAAGATTAATGATTACTGATTTTGTCAAGTCATATTTAAAATGCAAGAAAGTTTATAGAGATACTAAAGTTTGGTAATTCGGTCACAAATTTCCGAGTTTGGTAATGCAGGAACCACAGTTAAATTTCTAAACCTATGAGTTTGTACAAAGACATTAAACAGCATGTGCTTAAGGTAAAACAACTGTTTAGCTTGTGCAACAAACAAAACCAATTAAAGCGGAGGTCGTAAATTTACCGGGAAACCCAGAAGCTGCCTTTTTTATTCGAGTTCACCGTTTTAACCGCAAACCGATAGGGAACATATTGTTTTAACCCAGTATCACCACAGCTTCTACTAGTAAAGCAACTTCAGTAGCGTTAAACATATAGCTAATATCATGTTTTTACTAATACGTACATATAGAACAGAAATATTGTTTTGTTGGTAAAAACGTAGAGCGTATAGAGGCCAAATAGAAAACAGGCCTACAAACAGTGATATTTAACAAGTGATTGACACTGTCCAGGATAAGTAAGATGAGCAGAGGATACGAGGAAATATATTACAGGCAAAATTTTAAAAGATTGTATTAATATTACAAAAAATCCGCTTTTCGGTATATTTAGCGTCGATATCTTGTAATCGTCGTTTAAACAAAAATGAGTTGCATAATCGTATCCGAAGATACAGGAATGTCAGATGCTATTATCTACATATACATTAATAGACATTTTTGTATGCCTTTCCAAGGAAAATCACCACAGTCACCCCTTTGGTTTGGAATTTACAGCTTTATCCATATAGCCTATATATATATATATATACAGTGGATGCCGCATAATGTGATCACTTTTGTTAACACCAAAAATGATTACAATAACCGATTGATAACATTAACCGAAAAAATTAAAATTGCCATTTTATCGTTCAATAGGTGTCGCAAAAATAAATTTAAATACAATACAACTGTAAACGAAATATTTAAATGGCCTTTATTGCCCGAACAATAAGACTAACCAAAATGAAGTCAGCTTTTCGATCTCCTTTTTCCAAACTCACTAGATTAAAGCTTTCCGCGAAATGATCACACATTTCATTTGCTTTTTCATCGTCCCGGCAATTCCAGTTTCAATGTTTATAGGTTTTTCAGGTGGCTAATCGTCAAAGCTTGGCATTTATGTTAGAAGTTAACAAAATTAGTCTCTACGTTTGGGACGTTTTGGGAAAATTGATAACAATAATCGATGTACCGATTACAGTAAGCGGCATCCACTGTATATAGTCTTGAATTGTTAAATTTTATCGCTTTATCGTTTTTTGCTATTACTTTACTATATATATTGTAAGTTTGTGTTTCTTTAATTATTGTCTTTTTTAAAGGATCGAGTCCAAACAAACTAGAAGAAATCCAACCCAATATAGCCTTCTTTAGGCCAACAACTACCTTTTTGATTGTACAAAGAAATTAACGAAAATAAAAGTCGTAAACTTACTGGGGAAACCGGAAGCTCGACTTTTTATAGGTGTTTACCAGTCTAACTGTACATCGGTAGTGCTCATGTATGACCGACTGTTTCTACTAATTATCACTGCCGCTGCGTATACCAGTAAGTGATTATACCCATGTGCATTTTGTTATAACGCCTGTTATATATCTTATTATAGAATAATATTATGATTGTACTAGCAAAAAAACATCAAGCACTAAGTCTTCCGGAATTTACAAATAATGATGGTTAACAATTGTTAATTGAAAAGCACCATCACAAGATAACTGAAAAGAACTAACACCAGTTATCATTAATCTTTTAACCCATGTACTTACTATTTTTTCCAAGTATTTTGAATTTATTTTTTTGTTGTTGTTATTTTTTTTTAAATCATCTTATAGGCCAGAAGTATAGCCACCATGGAAAGTACGTTACAAGTATTCAATCCCCGTCCGCTAAAGTATACCTGAACGTCGTTTACCGTCTGTGCCTGCTATCTGCACCTGCTGATGTTACTATCTCTGCCTCACCAACCGACTTTTCATCGACGATAACGTTTACCGTTGAAGTGATAGAGATCGACGTACACGAAGTGATTGTGGAATTGCAACGGATAGATGAGGATACGGGATGGAACTTTACATCGATTACAATAGAATGGCTCGCTACTATGAAACCAGGTACTTTAGTTCCAAACTATTGTATTGATTATTGTGTCTTCCATTTACATTTTGTCAAAAAGCTCAGATATAGGATTAAAGTGATCGTTTCATGGTATAAAATAACATAATATTCGTAGGCTTGAGAAACTGCAAGGACTTTTACAACATCGGGCATACTTATACCGGACTCTACACTATCTATCCGGATGGTAACAATTCTTTAAAGGTGTACTGCGATATGACTACTCAAGGTGGTGGATGGACGGTATGTTGAACATTTCTATTATAATTGTGTATATGACGTGTTTATTTCAGGTTATAATGCGACGCCAGTCCGGCAGAGTTGATTTTAATCAAAGCTGGGTAAACTATACACAAGGATTCGGGGACAAAAATGATGACTTCTGGCTTGGTTGGTTTACTATTGAAAAAAATACTTTGAAATAACCGGCATATGCGATTTAAACAGGATTAAACGCCATGCATTTGTTGACAAGCATACAAAATGTTGAACTTCGAATCGACTTGAAAGCATGTAATAACGTTACATTCGCAGCAGAATATTCGTAAGTCCTAGCCGTTGATTTTAATCCAAATTTCTTGTACTGGATTTGAACCCTGTATGCCTGCCTGGTCTATAAAACAAAATGTTATCCTTATATTCTAAGGTCGTTTTTCGTGGACACGGCTTCATCCAACTACAAACTAGACATCACTGGCTTCGGACACCAAAACGGTAGATATAATAAGAGTGATAACTTGAGATCTAATCTGTGAACTTACAGACACTATATGCGACTACAGCAGCCCACAAGATCGTAGAAAGTGCGGTTACGCCAACATTACACGTGAAAATTGCTTAACTATGCCAGGTAGACTAAACGTGATTGCAGTGTTGCTAGTTTTTTTGAATTTGTTGATATCATGTTTTGATGTTTATATAATTTTTCTACTGGCTTATTCCGGATTAAATTTTTACATTTTATTCAAAATAGAATAGGATGTTGATGGTAATTGACAAGTGCAATCGTTAAATTACCTTGCGACCACCGTTTGGTTACCGGAGCTGTTGCAGTGGGTGTTGTATGATTTAGACGTTCCTTGAATTTGGCAGGTAATAACCTTGCCCAAGAGGACACAACCGACAAGCCAGCGTCCAGTTTCAAACCTGCAAACCTTTGGGAAAAGGCGACGCACCACGCTAATCGGTAGGAGAATAAAGTATATAGTTTACGACATAGACAGAACATTCATGTTTATCATCTGAAATAGGAAAATACATGGGTCGTATGACAAAGTAAAATCGTCGGAATATACCCTGTGCTCCACCTACATGTTACAAGATCTATTGAAGTGTGTTGAATACGGTAGAGACACTGTAGTTTTTTAAAGTATAAAATAACCGACTTCACAAAACTTCTGCTAATACTTCGTTCCCATTCACAAAACTGGTTAGTAATGGCTAGTTTTCATCACATCACCTTTCGACGGACGTTTCTATGTGCTGACAGTAAACTAAACTACTGTGCATTTTAGGTTGCTGCTTTAGTGACAGTGAACTTAATGTTTCCAAGTGCTTTCATTCAAACGGTAAGGTCATTGTTTTCAACATATCATTATTAGACTATGTATATTATTTAGAATAACATAAATAAGAATTGATACACATATCTTTACGCGCCAATTTATAAGAAACAAATGTTAACACCAAACTAGTTACATAAGGTAGGTAATGGCGTAATTCGGACCATTGTTTTAAAAAGTCAGTAAAACAGTTTACGGATTCCCACACTTTTGTTTAACCTTCTAAAAAACAATTTATCACTTTAGAGGACACAACAAACCAGCAAGGCATCTTTAGGTATTTAAATAGATTAATTAAAAACTAAGTGATATAAAATATATATAAGTAAGTTTACACACACTGTTATGTCACCGGCAAATCGACTGCGGGCACGAGCTAATCTGATTAGACTTTTTGGCCGCTGTGCTTGCGTTACATATCCGAACGGAAATATTAATTATTGTGGAGTGTTTTAATAAAAATTCCTATCCTTTAGATTCTATGGCAGTTTCAAATAAAATGCAGTTTTCAACTTATGACAAAGAAAATGATTTATCTAAATTGAGAAACTGTGCTGAAGAGACCTCCGGCGGATTCTGGTTCCGTGCGTGTGCTCGGGCTCGATTGACCTCCATTTATGCTCCTTGTGAACGTCATGGAACTTTCGCAATATGGCTAGATCATTCGGGCTCTTCGCACTCAAAGAGAGGCTTTTTATACATCGATATGAAGATTCGCCCCAGATAAATAATGGAAACATGATAAACAACTAAACTAATATTAAGCTTTAATCTTATTTATACGTCACGTCAACAAATGTTCGCCTATAAAATACAACAGTTGCTGTTTTACAAGAAGTAACAAAAATTGAAATAATCAGACAGTAGAAAAACAAATTTTGAAAAAATCCCCTTTCTTTCTTAATTAAGCGTTTTATTTTTTCCTGTAATCTGTAATATAATCTGCCTGTTTGCGACACCATTTAAAAATCCTTTTATTACAGACTAATTTGCTTCACAATTTTTAATCTAAGCATAACTTTAACTACACTGTTTCATTGTCAAAAATGCTCCTTATTTACGTAACTAACGCTTTTGTGTCGTCATATTTTCTGATTTTTAAGTGTTGTTAATTGCCTGAGAATTACCTTTTGTAAAATGTATATAAACTGGGGCTGCAACAATAAATCGATAAACGCGATACTATTCAGCTACGTTATAATTAAACCCGTATCGCAATTATCGTATACCACAGACGCATTATTTAATCAGGGGAACTTTGCATAAAAATGTCTTGATTATCGGTAAAATTAGCGTTTATGTACTCACAAACGCATTATTATGCCGAACACAATTATCAACACGTGTTATTGTGATGTAATGATCGCAATAAACTATTTGTAGTTTAACACCTAACATTATGTATTATTGGGGTCTAATAAGTTATAATGATAATGTTTATTTATACATAATACATTACGGCCATGGTACTATACATTTTGATTTATACAAGCTAACTTTCCTTACTTACAAACTTAAGTTGTATAACGTAATATAAGTTCAATAATAAAAGTGTGAATGGTTGTTTATATTACGTTATCGTACACGTACCGAATCACCCTATCGTATATACCACCGTACCGTATTGTATCACACCGTATCAACCCTGACCGCCAATTATAATCAGAGAACGTAAACTGTGTGTTTACTTACCGATGTGCGTCATTTTTAAACCATAGATAACCGTTGCTTTACCCGCGGAAATAACAGGCTTAATTGGACTCATAAAAATGATGATAACTTCCCTGACTTTTATTGTGTTCTGTGTATGATTCATCGTGAGCACCTAGCAGCAAGATATTTCAAATAGAAATACGTTATGATTTGAATCTTAAAGATAAGCATAATGACGTCTTACGAGTAATGTTTTGACTAGATTTGTAAAGTTGTTGGAGCTAACTAATAATTTTCTAAAAAAAAAGAAACAAAACTTATTCGAAACTGGAAGATGATAATGGATGTACGATCCTCTGTGTCTTACCGACATAATGCATTATTAACACACTTTAAACTTGGCGCTGCAAGGCAAAGACCACCTGGTTTCAGACCTTTTCTTAAAAATAAATTTCAGTTTTTAAAATAAACTTAGAACTTTTCAAAGGGATTTACTTTCTAAAAGACTCTATCACTTTCCTTATCTGAGAAAGATAAACATCAATATAATGGTGTGGAAAAATACAAAGGCAAAACTTCAAGAACTGTTTGCGAAATTTCAATCTGGGTTTTAAGAATTACAAATGCTAATTCCTTGTTTTTTCTTTTTTGTAAACCCTTTTGAGGTTGATTTGATCGATTTGATCACCGATGGATGTCCGATTCCTACACCAATTGTTAGTAAAGCATCTGTTGTAGAAATGGAACAACAGGAATGTCTTGCTTTAAATATGGTCCATAAATATCTGGGTACAGTTGAGTTCTGGAAAAAAGTCCCAGAAGCAAAATACACGAACCTAAAGAGAATAGCTTTTCGGTTGATTTCTATTTATACCCCAACATACTGTTGTGAGTCCTTTTATTCCGTGATAAAATTTGTAATGTAAAAGTACCGTTCAAATTCGACAAATCAACACTTAAAGGAACTGCTCCGAACAGCTTTAACATCATATCAGCCTAATTATAAAAATATAACAGCCAAGTGGAGACATACGGTATCATCACGCAGCAGTAGCTAAACTTTGTTGTGAGTAAAAAAACTTTGTTGCGAGTAAAAAAACTTTGTTGCGAGTAAACAAATTAGTATTTTTCATTGAGTTTATGTTGTGGTTCTTTAAATACTGGATTTTGTTATATGGGGGTCGAGCATGAACAGGTCTGGGCACCCCTGGTATAAAGCGTGGTTAGATTTTACATATCGGTTTGGAAGCTTATAAATAAGCTTGATTTCATTTGCAAGCCTTATTTAATAACAAACTATGGTTTTATTGTCATGCAGAAACGCATTGCCATTCGTTAAAGACGTTTATTTTTGCAACCCTAACATAAACATATGACGATTAAAAATGTATTGTAGCAATAAATGTATACATATTTACATGAAAATATGAAAACCTTTTGCTAAATATCGAAATCAACCCTGTTAATCAGACCATATGTCCTCTGAGCCGCACTTTAAAATGGTAAACCTTTGAGTTCGTACATAAAAACTTCAAACCACATGCGCAATGAGTCTATTAACTGTTTTGATTATAAAATAAATTAACTAAAGCCGATGTCGTAAACTTACCCGGGAAATCGGAAGCTGGCCTTTTTATTATAGTTCACCGATCAAACCGAGAGTCGCCATGGTGAACATATTGTTTTAACCCAGTGTCACCACAGCTTCTACCAATATAGCAACTTTAGTAGAGTTAAAAATCAAAGTATAGTTAATAACAATTATATACCAATATTTACATATAGAACACCAATAATGTTTTGGTGAAATAAACGTAGAGGATAGAGGCGAAATATGATATACAAAAAGTCATGGTTAACTAGTGATTGACACTGTCCAGTATAAGTAAGATAAACAGAGGACGAGAGGAAATACAGAACAGGCGAATTTACTAAAAAGTAATTGAATAATACAAATAGTGCTTTCGATTTCTGGTATATTTGGCGTCGACATCTTGTAATCGTCGTTTAGACAAATGAATTTCGTAATCGATTCCGAAGATACAGGATTGTCAGATACCATTCTTAACTTGTACATTAATCGACAATTTTGTATGCATCTCCAGGGGAAATCCCCACAGTCACCCTCTCCCCCAAAACAAACTCAGTAAGAGAGTTGGTCGTTATTGGCCGTGACAGGATAAAGAAGGGGCAAAACGTCTGAATTACCACAACATGTATCACAAGTAACTCACAGAACCATTGGTTAAAACTGAAAGAAAAAAGGAAAAGGGCAAAGTTTTATTAAATACTATTTAAACAACATATTCAGATTGCATGCTCTATTGTTAGCAGAAATTTATTTAAGTCCACTTAATTTATAAATGGTACATATATGTATTTTTTCGAAGTCAGAAACTAAAATGGATTCCCGGATTACCAAATATTAAATTTGTTATTCGTATTCTGTGAAAAAATAGTATTCCTATAGCTTAACAATAAAATAATGATTGGGCAAAGCATCTGCTTGTCTGCGATACAATATTTTGGTTTGGGTTTTACAGCCTTATCCATATATACAATCTTGAATTGTTAAATTATTTTTTCCGTGACGTCATGTAACGATTGTCGCTTTATCGTTTTTATTTGCTATCACCCTTACTATTTATATTTTTAAGTTTGAATTTCTTTAATTATTGTATTTTTAAAGGATCCACTCCAAAGTAGAAGAAATCTATCCCATATACTTTAGGTCACTAACTGTTGTGCTTGTACAAATAAATTAACTAAAGTAAAAGTCGTAAACTTACTGGGGAAATCGGAAGCTCGACTTTTTATAGTAGTTCACTGATCAAACTCTATATCTGTTAATAGTGCTCATGTTTGACCGACTGTTTCTACTAATTATCACTGCCGGTGCTTATACTTGTAAGTGATTATACTTATGTACACTTTGTTAAAAATCCTATTATAGAATAATATTGTTATTTACAAGCAAACAAAACATCAAGCACAAAGTCTTCCCGATTTTACAAATAGTGATGAGTAACAAATGTTAACTGAAAAGCACCATCACCAGATAACTGAGAAAAACCAAAACTAGTTTTACATAACCGTTTAACCCCTGTACTTATATCTTCAAAGTAATTTGTATTTATATTTTTTTTAAATCATCGTGTAGGCCAGAAGTATAGCCACCATGGAAAGTACGTTACAAGTATTCAATCCCCGTCCGCTAAAGTGTACCTGAACGTCGTTTACCGTCGGTGCCTGCTATCTGCACCTGGTGATGTTACTATCTCTGCCTCACCAACCGACTTTTCATCGACGATAATGTTTACCGTCGAAGTGATAGAGATCGACGTACACGAAGTGATTGTGGAATTGCAACGGATAGATGAGGATACGGGGTGGAACTTTACATCGATTACAATAGAGTGGCTCGCTACTATGAAACCAGGTACTTTAGTTCCAGATTATCATGGGTCCCATATGAAAAAATGTCATAATTGTGACATGCATTGCATGTTTTCACGACATCTAACAGATGAGGTAATGGAAACGCAATGAAACTTGGTCATTTGTTAGACAACATGGTTTAGATATACAAAACCCAAAAATTTTAGGTAATAGATTCAAGGGGGATTCCTTTGAGACTCAACCAAAACGATTTTTTTTTCAAAAATAGCTTCTTTGGAGCATAGAGTTAAAATAGCTGCACCAATTTTGATCAGATTTGGTGAATCTTAGTGCGGTAGCCGCCGCTGTACCAATGAGAAAAAAGGAAATAAACTAGAGAAGGTCAACCACGTGTTTAACCACTACTATTTGTAAAACACATGTTGTATGCCATGTATTCATGCTACAGGGTCCCTAGCCACAATTTGTATTTTGTACACTGAGTATGTAGTTTGTTTCTGCAAGCATAAACTCATGGGTCCCATAGTTATCAAACCAAACTTCTTTTTCATGTGTATAATTAAAAAAAATAAACGTCTTAAATTTACAAACATTTTACCACACATGTTTTAAATTAAAGCTTCTTTTTAAGCGCTGTAGTGAAATAAAGCTAAATTCCCAAAACAGCCCGATTTATAGTTTTTCATGGTTTCAGGGAATGCACCTGGACTTAGTAGATAAGTTTCTGGTTTTACATAAGTGGGTCATGTTATGTAACAATTCGTAAAGTGTTAATCTGACTTGTCAACTCCTTGTTGGAAATGTCAGTGCGATATGGCATGCCTGTTACAATTATAATTCAGGAACATATCTTCGTTTTTAAGATAATTATCATAAGTGAATGTTTTCTTTCTTTTAATTGGCACAGAGTGTCTAATGGTCTAACATTTTACCTAATCTGATCAAAATTAGAGCCGTTCAGCACTATGCCTCCAAAAGCTAATTTAATAAAAAAAAAACGTTTTGGTTTTTAACGTCCCAGGGAAATTCCCTTGAATTAATTTCCCAAAATTTTGTTTGCTGCATATCTAGACCATGTTGTCCAACAAATGTCAAATTTTCATTGCGATTGCATTACTCCTTTTGATAGATGTCGGGGCGACATGGCATGCTTGTCACAATCATGATTTAAGAACAAAATCTTATTTTTGGTGTATTTCCCCATGTAATTTTTTTATTTCTTTTAAGTGTTAAATCAGTGACTAATGCACTTACATTCCACCAAATCTGATTAAAATTGTAGCAGCCGTACAAGCGCTATGCCCAAAAAAGCTACTTTTTAGAAACAAATATCGTTTTGGTTTTTAACCTCCCTTGGGAATTCCCCTAGATTTATCACCCAAAATTTTGGTTTCTGCATATCTGGCCCTTGTTGTCTAACAAATGGCTAAGTTTCATTACGATACCATTATTTTTTCTGGTAGATGTCAGTGCGACATGCCTTTGCAGTCAAACCTTTGACGAAAAAACGGACAAAAACAGTGTGTTCCATTTTTTCAGATTGGACCCATAAATACCTAGGGAAATACCCTAAAATTAAGATCTGTTTCTTCATCATGATTTTGAGAGGCATGCCATATCACAGATATGTAAAAACAGAAATTGATGTGCTAAACCCAGGGGAATTCCCCGAATCAATGAAAAACTAAATCGGGCTGTTTTGGAAATTGAGCATCACTACACTACAGCGCTTGAAAAAATATGGGACCCATGTATTTATGCTTGCAGAAACAAACTACAAACTTTGTGTATAAAATACAAATTGTGGTTAGGGACCCTGTTGCATGAATATATAGCATACAAAATGTGTTTTACAAATAGTGTTGGTTAAACACGTGGTTGACACTCTAGCTGTGTTAATTATTGTATCTTCAATTGGGTGTTGTATCTTCCATTTATATTCCATCAAAAGCTCAGATATAGGATTAAAGTGATCGTTTCATTCTATAAAATAACATAATATTGGTAGGATTGAGAAACTGCAAAGACTTTCACAACATCGGGCATACTTTTACTGGACTTTATATTATCTATCCGGATGGTAATAATCCTTTAAAGGTGTACTGCGATATGACTACTCAAGGTGGTGGATGGACGGTATGTTGAACATTTCTATTATAATTGTGTATATGACGTGTTTATTTCAGGTTATAATGCGACGCCAGTCCGGCAGAGTTGATTTTAATCAAAGTTGGGTCAACTATACACAAGGATTCGGGAACAAAAACGACGACTTCTGGCTTGGTTGGTTTACTAATATAAAATACTTTGGAATAACCAGTATACACGATTTAAATAGGATTAAGCGCCATGCATTTATTGACAAGCATACGAAATATGGAACTTCGAATTGAAATGAGAGCATGTAATAACGTTACAATTGTAGCAGAATATTCGTAAGTCCTAGCCGTTGATTTTATTCCAAACTTCTTGTATTAGATTTAAAACATATATGCCTGGTCTTTAAAACAAAATGTTATCCTTATATTCTAAGGTCATTTTTAGTGGGCACGGCTCCATCCAACTACAAACTAGACATCACTGGCTTCGGACACCAAAACGGTAGATATAATAAGAGTGATAACTTGGGATCTAATCTATGAACTTACAGACACTATATGCGACTACAGCAACCCACAAGATCGTAGAAAGTGCGGTTACGCCAACATTACACGTGAAAACTGCTTATCTACGCCAGGTAGACTAAACATGATTGTAGTGTTGCTAGCTTTTTAAATTTGTGGGTATCATGTATGGGTGTCCGGTTACCCGCTGTAACATTTCATTGGGTTTAGGCAATGGCATTTTCCAACGACACAGCTCGAGTTCAGTTTCAAACCGGCAAACCTTTGGATATAGGCGACGTACTAACCCACCACGCTTATCAGTAGAAGAACGGCGTATATATTTTATTACATGAACAGGACATTTATGTTTATCATCAGGAATTTCACTGACTTCACGAAACTTCTGCTAATACTTTGTTCCCATTGACAAAACTGTTTAGTAATGGCTGGTTTCGATCACACCACCTTTCGACGGACGGTTCGACGCACTGTCATTAAACTAACCTACTCTGGGCATTTTAGGTTGCTGCTTTAGTGACAGTGAACCTAATGTTTACAACTGCTTTCAATCAAACGGTAAGATCATTGTTTTTATCATATCATTAATAGACTTCATCAAATTATTATTAGACCATAGATATTATATTAGAATAATATGAATAATACTGGATTCATATATAAGCTGACACGATGGCGAGCAGAAGTTTGTATATATTCACGCGCCAATCTATAAAAAACAAATATTGAAACCAAACTAGGTGCATAAGGTATGGGTAATGCGGGCCAATGCTTTGAAATGTCGTTATAACAGTTTAAGGATTCCCAAATTTTTGTTTAATCTTCTAAAACAAATTGACATTTTAGAGAACACAACAAACCAGCAAGTTATCTTTCGGTATTTTCCGATCGGCAAATTCCGCCTGCCATTCACATAGATCAATTAAAAACTAAAGTGATATCAAATATCAGTTTACAACTTAACACACTGCAATATCATCGGCAACTCGACTGCGGGCAAGAGCTAATTCGATAAGACTTGATGGACGCTGTGCTTGCGTTACATATCCGAACAGAAATATTAATTATCGTGGAATGTTTTAATAAAGACTCCTATCCTTTAGATTCTATGGCAGTTGCAAATAAAATGCAGTTCTCAACTTATGACAAAGACAATGATTCATCTAAAACGAGAAACTGTGCTGAAGAGGCCTCCGGCGGATTCTGGTTCCGTGCGTGTTCTCGGGCTTGATTAACCTCCATTTTTGGTCCCTGTAAACTTCATGGAATTTTCGCAATATGGCTAGATCATACGGGCTCAAAGAAAGGGTTTTTATACATCGATATGAAAATTCGCCCCAGATAAAAAATGGAAACATTTTAAACAACTAAACTAATATTGAAAAAAGAATTAAATATTCATTTATACGTCAAATCAACAACTGTTTAGCTTCAAAATTGCTATTTTACAGGTAACAAAAGTTGAAATAATCAGATAGAAATACAAACTTCCTATTATATTCTCTGTCTTTCTTAATTAAGCGTCTTATCTTTTAGTTTAATCGGTATAATAATGTGCCCGTTTGTAACACCATTTAAAAAATGCTTTTATTTCCTACTAATTTGCTTCACAAATTTAAATTTAAGCATAACTTTAACTACATTGTTTGATTGTCACAAAAGATTCTTGTTACGTCTCTAACGCTTTTGTGTCGTCATATTTCCGGAATTTTAAGTTGCTGTTTATTGCTTTAGAACTAACATTTGTGAATATTTATAAACTGAGGCTGCGACAATATATCGGTAATTGCGATGCTATCATTATTTAATTAGGGGAATTTGCGAAAAAATGCGTCGTGAGTAGCAGTAAAAATTGGGTTTATTTACTCACAAACGTATTATAATGCCGAACACAATTACCAAAACTTGTTATTGTGATGTAATGACCGCAATAAACTATAGTCTTACACCTATCATTATGTATTATAGGGGTCGAATAAGTTATGATAATGTTCATTTATATATAAGTAACTAGAAAAACTGTTAATAACTCGTGGTTAAATTTCACATATCGGTTTGTAAGCTTATTGTAATAATTATAAATAAGGTTGATTTCTCAGGTAATCCTTATTAAATAACAATCTATAGTTTTATTGTAATCAAGAAACGCGGTTTAATCCGTTAAAGACATTCAGTTTATGTGTTGGGAATTCCACTAACAATAATCGCGTTTATTGAGATATTTTTAGTGGGCCCCTTCGATTCCGGAGAAACGATTCCCCTTCGATTCCACGCTGGTGACAGGCATTTCCGGTCGCCAGGTGATTGGTATAAACAGGTAATCCAATGAGGTTAAAACTTTCAGGAATCCAAACTAACATGTTTATAATTTGTTTCGACTTTTAAATTTACAAAAATCTCAAGAGGAATTCCCGCTATCGATAAAAAAAATGTAAAAATGTTGCCATTTTTCAGATTATTTGGCGTTTTCGCCAATATCTCCGAATTGGAGAGGTTATACATCAATTTTCTAGTAAAACATGTGCAACGTTAACCAGAAAAACACAATTTTAATTTAAGTATCCTAGTTTAATTTGAGCCGCAGATTGAATTAGTAAACTTATGAGAATAGTGTATTCATGTTATTAGTTTCTACATCAGGCATCAAACCACATGTTATTTCAGCGGGTGGAGTAACGGGTTGCTAGTTTGATACGGTGATTCAGTACGGGTATGATACGGTTTTACGCAGTAAATAAATACCAAAAAATCAGTAAATTTACGAGTCTATATGTAAATTATAAGTATCACACACTCACCAAACTTTGGCTTTAAGGGGTACAGAAAAATACGGTATCGGAAGAAAATTGTACACTGCAGTATCTACGCCAGGCCTAACTATTTCGGAAAGAAAGATATGTCATGCGGCCTAGTATAGGCGATGGCAACATAAACACCATTATTACGTAATCGTTTATGACGCAATTTATACTGGTTTAACATAGACATCAAGAAAACATATTAGCAAATGCATAAATAATGGGTCGAGATCTCTTACATCACATATGCATTGAGTCATAACTGTTTCGATTATAAATAAATCAACTAAAGCCGAAGTCGTAAACTAACTTAATAACACGGAGCTGGCTTTTTTTAGCGATCAAACCGCAAATTAACAGTCGCCACGTTGTACCGACTAATATTGTTTTTGACCGTTTTTTTTTTCTTCGTCAAACGCTCGACAGACATGGCATGTCGCCCCGACATCTACCAGAAAGAATAATGGAATCGTAATGAAACTTTGCCATTCGTTAGTCAGCATGTTCTAGATATGCAGAAACCAAAATTTTGGGTGATAAATTTAGAGGAATTCCCCTGGGAGGTTAAAAACCAAAACTGTATTTTTGTGAAAAAATTAGCTATTTGTGGCGTAGCGCTTGAACGGCTGCTCCAATTTGAATCAGATTTGGTAGAATGTAAGTGCATTAGTCACTTATTTTACACTTAGAAGAAATAAAAAAATACCTACGCAATGAAAATTAAACATTTTTAGACAACATGGTCTAGATATGCAGTAACCAAAATTGTGGTTGATCTAACCAGGGGAATTCCCCTGGGATAGAACCAAAAGCTACTTTTTTTCTAAAAAAATTGCCTTTTTTGGGCATAGCGCTTAAACGACTGTTACAATTTAAATCAGATTTGGTGGAATGTAAGTGAAGTAGTCACTGATTTAACGCTTAGAAGAAATAAAAAAATTACCTGGGGAAATACCCTAAAAATAGGATTTTGTTCTCAAATCATGATTGTGACAAGCATGCCATGTCGCCCCGACATCTACCAAAAGGAGTAATGGAATCGCAATGAAAAATTTGACATTTGTAAGACAACATGGTCTAGATATGCAGAAACCAAAATTCTGGGTAACTAGAGAGTGTCAACCACGTGTTTAACCACCACTATTTGTAAAACACTGGTCGTATGCCATATATTCATGCTACAGGGTCCCTAACCACATTTTGTATTTTATACGCTGTGTATGTAGTTATTGTTTCTGCAAGCATAAACTCATGGGTCCCATAGTTATCAAACCAAACTTCTTCTCCATGTGTAGGTAAAAAGAACAATCATGATAGGTTTACAAAGATTTCATCACAAATGTTTTAAATTAAAGCTTTTTTTAAGTGCTGTATTGAAATAAAGCTAAATTCCTAAAACAGTTCGATGTAGTTTTTATGGCTTCGGGGAATTCCCTATGAGCTTGGTAAATAAGTTTATGTTTTTACATATGTGGGTCATGTTAACTATCATTTCCTAAAGTTTTAATCCGATTTGACGAATCCTTGTTGGGGATGTCGGTGCAATGTGGCATGCCTGTGACAATCATGAGTCAGGAACATCTTTTCGTTTTTAAGGGAGTTACCCTAAGTAAATGTTTTCTTTCTTTTAAGTTACACAGGGTGGCTAACGATCTAGCATTCCACCAAATCTGATCAAAATTAGAGCAGCCGTATAAACGGTATGTTCCGAAAAGCTATTTTTTTAGAAAAATAACCGTTTTTGATTTTAACGTCTCCGGGGAGTTCCCCTAGATTTATCACCCACAATTTTGCTCCTGTGTATCAAGACCATGTTGTCTAACAAATGACAAAGCTTTATTACTATTTTATTATTCCTTTTGGTAGATATCGGGGCGTCATGCCATGCCTGTCACAATCATTATTTGAGAACAAAATCTTATTTTTTAGGGTATTTCCCTGAATCTTATTTTTTATTTTTTCGAACTGTTAAATTAGTAGGTAATGCACTTACATTCCACCAAATTTGAATCAGATTGAAGCAACCGTTTAAGCGCTATGCCAAAAAAACTAGTTTTTTTTAGAAAAAAATACCGTTTTGGTTTTTAACCTCCCAGGGGAATTCCCCTTGATTTATCACCCAAAATTTTGGTTTCTGCATATCTAGACCATCTTGTCTAACACATGGCTAAGTTTCATTACAATTCCGTTATTCCTTCTGGTAGATGTCGGGGCGACATGCCATGCCTGTCACAATCATGATTTGAGAACAAAATCTTATTTTTTAGGGTATTTTCCTAGGTAAATTTTTTATTTCTTCCAAGTGTTAAATCAGTGTCTAATGCACTTACATTCCACCAAATCTTATTCAAATTGGAACAGCCGTTTAAGCGCTATGCCACAAAAAGCTAAATTTTTCATAAAACATACCGTTTTGGTTTTTAACCTCCCAGGGGAATTCCCCTTGATTTATCACCCAAAATTTTGGTTTCTGCATATCTAGACCATGTTGTCTAACAAATGGCTAAGTTTCATTACGATTCCATTTTTCCTTCTGGTAGATGTCGGGGCGCCATGCCATGCCTGTCAAACCTTTGACGAAGAAAAAAAAGAAAAAAAAAAAAAAAAAAGAAAAAAAAAAAAACGGACAAAAACAATATGTGTCCCAATTTTTCAATTGGGACCCATAATGAATCCAGGGGAATTCCCCTGAGACGTTATAAACCGAAACGTTTTTTTTCAATAAATTAGCTTTTTGGGGCATAGCGCTTGAACGGCTGCTCTAATTTTAATCAGGTTGGTTAAAATGTTAGAACATTAGACACTCTGTGCCAATTAAAAAAAAAGAAAATTTTTACTAGGGTAATTTCCTTGAAAACGAAGATATGTTCCTGAATTATGAATGTGACAGCCATGCTTTAACGCACTGACATCTCCAACAAAGAGTCGGAGGAGATGGTTTTTAACGTCACAGGGGAATTCCCCTGAATTCATTACCCAAAATTTTGGTTTCTGTATATCTAGACCATGTTGTCTAACAAATAACAAAATTGAAATGCGATTTCATTTTTCCTTCTGATAGATGTCGGGCGACATGTCATGCTTGTCACAATCATGATTTCAGAACAAAATCTTATTTTTAGGGTATTTTCCTGGGTATTGTTTTTATTTCTTTTAGGTGTTAAAACAGTGACTAATGCACATACATTCCAGAAAGTCTGATTTAAATTGAAGCAGCCGTTCAAGTGCTATGCTATTTATTTAGAAAAAATAGCGATGTGCATTAGTCATATGATAGTGCATTAGTCACTGCTTTACCTCTTAGAAGTAATTAAAGAATTACCCAGGGAAATACCCTAAAAATTATGATTTGATCCTAAATCATGGAATTGTGACAGGCATGCCATATCGCCCACATCTTTAACAAGGACTTGTCAAATCGCAATAAAACTTTAAGAATTGTTATATGACATTACCCAGATATGTAAGAAATAGAAATGTATCTATTAAACCGAAGGAGATTCTCCGAATCCATAAAAAAACTTAATCGGGCTGTTTACGGAATTTAGCTTCATTTCACTGCAGCGCTTGACAAAAGGCTTTAATATAAAACATTTGTGGTAAAATAACACGATTAGCCTATTCATTTTTTACACACATGGAAAATAAGTTTGGTTTGATAACTATGGGACCCATTCGTTTATGCTTGCAGAAACAAAACTATGGCAGTCAGGTTAAAACGTTATGGAATGTTCGATAACATGGACTGGCGTACACATATCTGACAATAACACATAGGCCTATTGTGTAATTGAAATGGATAACTAGATCGGATTGTTACCTCAGGGACCCATGCGTTTATGTTTGCAGAAACAAACTATATTCTCGGTTTATAAAATACAAGTTGTGGTTGGGGACCCTGCTCGCATGAATATATGGCATACAAAATGTGTTTTACAAATAGGGGTGGTTACACACGTGATTGACACTCTCTAGTTCTATTCGTTATCACCGTCGCTCCTACCGGCAAGTGATTATACTCATCGCCTTCCAGTAAAGTAAAACGCATTTTATCTATTAAATATATAATTTTTTTAATACTTAAGATTATAGAATAGCAATGTGGTTCTGTATGCCACCATGGCGCGAGGTAATCTGACTATTACCCATGTGAGAACGGTGCTTGAACGGTCCCCTTTATTAACCAAAATTTTAGTTTCTGCATATCTAAACCATGTTGTCTAAAAAATTTCCAATTTTTATTGCGATTCCATTACTCCTTCTGGTAGATGTTGAGGCGACATGGCATGCCTGTCACAATCATGATTTCAGTACAAAATCGATTTTTTTAGGGTATTTCCCTAGGTAATTTTTTTATTTCGTTTAAGTGTTAAATCAGTCACTAACACACTTACTTTTCACCAAATATGATTTAATTAGAACAGCCGTTTAAGCGCTATGCCACAAAAAGCTAAATAAATTTTTCATAAAAAAATACCGTTTTGGTTTTTAACCTCCCAGGGGAATTCCCCTTGATTTATTACCCAAAATTTTGGTTTCTGCATATCTAGACCATGTTGTCTAACGAATGACTAAGTTTTATTACGATTCGATTATTCCTTCTGGTGGATGTCGGGGCGACATACCATGCCAGTCAAACCTTTGACGAAAAAAGAAAAAAAGGGGAAAAAACGGACAAAAACAATATGTGTCCCATTTTTCCAAATGGGACCCATAAAAAACAGACTTTGATGGCATAAAGATATACTGTACAAAATGTGTTTCACAAATAGTTGCTGGTCACACGTGGTTGACACTCTCTAGTCCAAATATGGAAGTACGCACCGACAGCTTCATTTACCAGTAAATACAAATCATCAAATTGAAACAATTATTAATCCTCGGACGTGATTTTTAACTACAATCGCACTCCACGGTAACGTTATATTTTATTGTCGGGCTTTCAGAGTCGTCCACATTGACCCGACGACTTTAGGTTCGATTCCCGCTGACGTCGGTTTGATTATTGCGCATTCCCGCATTCTCCGAGCATTGACATTGGGCGATTTGGAGACAAACCATGGTTGACGCATCTCTTTGTAAATGTTTCAGTTTAATAATTAATTAATCCACATCCTTTAAACCCAATAGAACTGATCCTCAGAGTGCTAATCCGTAAAGAAACTTTTCTTAGCTGGGCGAAATTTCGAATCCATATTTGATTCGTAAAATGTATTGTTACCGCACATTTTTAAATGTGTACTTGCCAGAAAGAAATAACTATGGGACCTTTTAAACAAAAGACAAATATTGTTTTTTTCGAACAAAATCACCAAGAAAAAGTTAATAAATAGAAGCATATCCAGAGATATCGCAGGTAGCTTAACCTAGATATGTTAAAAGACAAAATTTAAGAGTTTACCTCGGGTCAATTCTCGATACTCGTAAAATATTAATTGATATTTTTTAACATTTTATTTTCTAGCGATCATTGCGTCAAAACTAATTACCTATATTTTAAATTAATTGTTGCAGTTTTTGTACTGACTTGTGAAAATTCCCCCAAAAAACGAAATCGGCTGGAAGAAATATTTAAATCGAAAAAGACGTATGTGGTAACAGGTCGTGTGGCCGAATGGTTAACGCCACCGATACATATACCATTCTTACACAATAAAACGGTCCTAGATTTGAGCTTGTTGAGAGTTCAAAACTAAGCACAATAATAAAATTATGTGGTAGCTAACATGATCTTGATATGTCAAAACCCAAAATTATCAAAAAAATCCCTAAATTTGTAAAACACTAATTTATTCTTTTTCGGTATTTGATTTTCCAGTAAACATATCGCTCACTTAATTATCCAAATTCTAATTATTTGCGTACGTTGTCATTCTAAATACAAGGTTATTCATGTTTATCCCGGTGAACGGGAAAACCAAGTGGGTTAACACACGGGCAACCATCAGGTCACCTTGTGCCCACCGTCGGGTTACCGTAGCTATTGCAGTGTGTTGTGTATGATTTACACGTTCCTTTAATTTAGTATAGAACCCATTAATCAGCTGAAATCATAGGTATTATTATTATTATTATGTCACTATACTACCTTCAATTTAGTAGAACTCATTAATCCGCCAACATCTAAATGAATTAGAACTCATTAATCGGCTAACATTTAAATATATTATGAAAGTTGGCTACATGCTGTAGCATTTCGTATAGTATATATTTGTTTTAATTTATGTCTAAAATATTTTGTGTTTTAACGTCGTTTTTTTTGCGTTTCAAGTTTACCGACTCTCACGTTTTATTACTTTGTACGTAATTATCACCTTGTACGGGCCTTTTGTATTTTTGCCGTTTAAATCGTTAACATAGTTTTTTCACCCAATTCCCACAGTTAGTCAAACGTGCAGATGTGAAACGTCTCGCACGTAAACTTTTCGCACCTTGTAAATTTCCTATATATTCTGGAAATTTAAATAACCTAAAAAATAACCTACAATGACGTAATTCAGACAAGATAACTTGCGTTATGCTGTGTGACGTACTTAGTAACTCGCTTCGCGAATAAACCGCATATTTAATGAGACGCAAAATACAACTACAGTGAATCAAGAGTTATATACTTCGAGTTTGAGATTAAGACAGTACAAATCGTGGTCACTATAATTATTAGTGTGCGATCTGTGGAGAATAGACTTTCCGCTGCGCAGCTCGCAAAAGACCGTAAGGCAGCCGGCTAAACAAGCTCAGCAACGCTCAAGCAATCAGCTTTTAAAAAGCGCGAGCCCACATTGTTGCACCCGACGTGATAATGGACACGCACCTTACCGAAACGAACAATTTCCGACGTCAACTTCAATTCGAAGATTCGAGTACATTGGCAACGACGAGTGGCCCAACGCAATTTATCTAAGAAGCAAATTCAAAACCAAGTAACTTCAAGCATCAAGTAAGAAACGCCCCGATTTCGCTGGACGAAGTTGGTGACTATACAACAAGACAACGCACTCTATTGAAATCAAGTTGATAAGCATCGTTTACGCCGAAGAAAGAAGAGAATACGCAAGACGACGTTCCCTTTACGAAATATGAAAGGGTTGTATTATTATTTTTGTAGCTTCTAGATTATTTTTTGTAAGTTTTATTATTTTTTTTTATACTACATGTAATTATTAGTCTGCAACGATTGCAAACACTAGTGTTCCCGGTTTGGTTGGATGGTACTAGGCTACTGCAAGAATGCATAATATCGGTGTTTTACTCTACAGACTTCTTTCAAACACGAAGAGCAAACGCGCCTTTATCAATTGCTACATGCACTCCATCTTAAACAAGGTCAGTAACGCTTTTGCGATTATGCTATCATGAGCTTGAGTCAATGATGCCATGCTGCGCCAACCCATCCGGTATACTAGGCGCATTTACACGTCGAACGACGTTTGTTTTGTTTGTTCGCGCCAGATTTACAATGTTACCGCCGACAAGGCGTTAGTTTTCTTTTAATCGCCTCACGCAAATTATGCGTCTAGTTCACGCGATTATATACTCGTTTTGAGCAGCAGCTCGAGTTTTGTTTCTTATCTGCGAAGTCTAATCGCCTCTACCCCGCGCATTTGCGCCCATGCTGTGTAAATAAGTGAGCGTACCCGCTTCACAACGCCACAGTTTATTAAACGATACCAGCGTACTTCCGTATAGCTATGGTAATCGCGCCGCATGTAAATGCGATATCTAATTGTGTAATCGCCTCTCAGTCAATGTGTCGGATGTTCCGAACCGAATATATTTCGTGTGTAAAACAGGCTTTTACAAACACCGCACAGTAATGACGAGACACGGCTTATGTCCTGCTTACTAAAAGTTTTCTTTTGTTTGTTGATGGAAATACATCCGCGCAAGATTATTTCCCTTATTCGTTACGAGACGTAAAACCTACATATGACAGGTCGCTCGGTTTTTGTGTTTGCGTTTTTTTTATTAGTTGCGCTTTCGTCGCATATAGCGAGATCATCGCTGTCCTTATTTCATGCTCACTCGAAAGTGAGACACCTGACGCATTGGTTTACTAGCTGGCAAAGTATAAAAAATATGGCTCATGTGATGCAAATTGTGGCGTTGCTACCTTGAATGTGAGATGTCACTTTCACTACATATCAGATAACATTTATCACGTATTAACATACACGACACCAGATTTTTATGCACTATTGCACAATTCTAGCTTTGTACTTAATTCTCCCAAACCAGGTTATTCTGGTTTTTGCAGGATAAACGTGTGAAATGCTCGAAACTTCGTGAGATCGTTCACCACATGACTTCGATTGTTATTTCGACTGAACATCCGAAATGCTCAACGAGACCGTGATTTTATTTTCTCAAACTTAACAAAATGTGGAAAAAATGAGATGTTGTAGCATTTCGTATAGTATATATTTGTTTTAATTTATGTCTAAAATATTTTGTGTTTTAACGTCGTTTTTTTTGCGTTTCAAGTTTACCGACTCTCACGTTTTATTACTTTGTACGTAATTATCACCTTGTACGGGCCTTTTGTATTTTTGCCGTTTAAATCGTTAACATAGTTTTTTCACCCAATTCCCACAGTTAGTCAAACGTGCAGATGTGAAACGTCTCGCACGTAAACTTTTCGCACCTTGTAAATTTCCTATATATTCTGGAAATTTAAATAACCTAAAAAATAACCTACAATGACGTAATTCAGACAAGATAACTTGCGTTATGCTGTGTGACGTACTTAGTAACTCGCTTCGCGAATAAACCGCATATTTAATGAGACGCAAAATACAACTACAGTGAATCAAGAGTTATATACTTCGAGTTTGAGATTAAGACAGTACAAATCGTGGTCACTATAATTATTAGTGTGCGATCTGTGGAGAATAGACTTTCCGCTGCGCAGCTCGCAAAAGACCGTAAGGCAGCCGGCTAAACAAGCTCAGCAACGCTCAAGCAATCAGCTTTTAAAAAGCGCGTCAGACCCACAATGCTACAGGAATGGATCATGCCTTTGTCAGTTCGGATATTATTCCTGCATATAACGCATAGGCAAGTTTAAGATCAAAATGCTTAGGTTTTATGAATCTCAATCAATTGTAGAGAGATACCAGAAATACAGACCCCGCTACCCTGAACGAATCGCCAGGATAACATTGGGCGAAGTGGGCGAACGAAGCATGAAATTCATGCTGGATGTTGGTTGTGGCAGTGGATTTTCGGTCGATTTATTCGCTCCATATTTCCAAAGTGTGCTCGCGATAGATCCAAGCGCGAATCAGCTGAAAGCAGCCAAGCGCCGAAACAAATTCTCTCATGTGACGTATAAGGAAGGGTTCGCGGAAAATTTACCAGTTGATGACGTCAGCGTTGACGTCATAGTAGTCGGTGTTGCGTTGCACTTCTTTGATAGACCACGATTTTACGAGGAAGCAATGCGGGTTTTGAAACCCGGTTGTCGCCTTATTACTCTCGCGTATTGGGCTCCACGATTAATCCCAATTGGCATTTCCGGCGATCTGGACAAAATGGCGGAATTTGGTTCAAATCTGGTGGATTTTTACAGCACGCTTGTTTCTGAGGTAGACGGCGTCCACAAAGCTATCAATCAAATCGAAAGGAACCGATATAGCGATGTTTTGAAGGAATTGCCGTTTGAGGTGAAAAATAGAGACGATAGTTGTTCTCATTGAGGTTATGGGTTCCCTAGATGACGTAATAGGATTGGTGAAATCAACGGATTCTTATGAAAGCTTTATGACGTGGAAGGAAGATGGGTTGAAACATTTACCCGAGGGCGACCGGTAAAGGAAATTAATGGAGTTGGATTTCACCAATGGTTTCGAGGAAGAACTCAAAGTTGGTTGGGGCTGTGTAGGAATGAGCAATGCAGATGTTCACATTAAATCTGTTTTCAATTTTTCTGTTATTATCGCAGAAAAATAACCATGTGGAAATTGTTTTGATATATTTTAAACAGTATCTACTATTGCAGTTCGCATGTATGTAAGCTCGTGTGCTGACATCTCTTTAATTGTAGTTGCCTCCTAGTAAAAGTGCGATGTTTATGGTTAGGAGATACCTTGTTACTAACACACACAGTTTATCACTTCGTATCGAAATGAATTATGTTTTACTATTCTGTGACCTTATATTACTTACTACCCGTATATTATACTCCGGATCATGCAATGTTATAATTATTTAGTGAAGAATGAATTGTATTTCGCTGTAATTTACATTAGTTTTCAGACACCTCTGTTTTTTTATTATTTCTTATTCTATTATGTTGCTTTGAAACCAATTATTGGCGCAAAAACAATAAACAGGGCAAATTTGGAGTGAAAATCGAAAGAAACATCAACGTCCTTAGATATGTCAACATATGAATAGCCAGACCATAACAAATACTAATACAGATCAAGTCAGTTGGCTCGTGTTAAGCGTACCTGACTTTAACTTATCCCCATAGACGTGTTTATCCACGAACACTAACCCAATATAGCTAGTAATGGGAATGGGGCTAGTGATGAGTTTTAAACTTGTGACTAATACCTTATTTAAATGTCAGGGATAATTATGGACCCATTTGAAATAAAACTTTGGTTTCTGTAAGACAACATGGTCTAAATATGCAGACACCAACTGTTTAGGTTAGGTGGTAAATCAAGGGGAATTCCCCTGGGACGTTAAAAAGTAAAACAGTCTTTTTTTCTAAAAATTTCGTTTTTTAAGCATAGCGCTTGAACGGCTTCTCTAATTTTGTCCAGATTTAAAATAATTTTTTCCATTAATTTAGCTCCTATTCTTTTTCGCGCTTAATTAAAAACATTCTTAAAATTAAAACATATGTGGTGGAATGTTCGTCCGTGAACCGCTGTTGTTTGGAATTTAAAAAAGTTACAAAATATGCGACAAAAATAACGAAAAAAAACAGACTTTGATGGCATAAAGATATACTGTACAAAATGTGTTTCACAAATAGTTTCTGGTCACACGTGGTTGACACTCTCTAGTCCAAATATGGAAGTACGCACCGACAGCTTTATTTACCAGTAAATACAAATCATCAAATTGAAACAATTATTATCTTCATAAATGATTTTTAAGTACAATCGCACTCCACGGTAACGTTATATTTTTTTGTCGGGCTTTTAGAGTCGTCCACATTGACCCGACCACTTTAGGTTCGATTCCCGCTGACGTCGGTTTGATTCTTGCACATTCCCGCATTCTCCGAGCATTGACATTGGGCTATTTGGAGACAAACCAGGGTTGACGCATCTCTTTGTAAATGTTTCAGTTTAATAATTAATTAATCCACATATTTTTAACCCAATAGAACTGATCCTCAGAGTGCTAATCCGGAAAGAAACTTGTCTTAGCTGGGCAAAATTTCGAATCCATATTTGATTCGTAAAATATATTGTTACCGCACAGTTTTAAATGTGTACTTGCCAGAAAGAAATAATTATGGGACCTTTTAAAAAAGGACAAATATTGTTTTTTTCGAACAAAATCACCAAGAAAAAGTTAATAAATAAAAGCATATCTAGAGATATCGCAGGTAGCATAACCTAGATATGTTAAAAGCCAAAATTTAAGAGATTACCGCGGGTCAATTCTCGAGACTCGTAAAATATTAATTGATATTTTTTAACATTTTATTTTCTAGCGATCATTGCGTCAAAACTAATTACCTAAATTTAAATTAATTGATGCAGTTTTTGTACTGACTTGTGAAAATTCCCCCAAAAAACGAAATCTGCTGGAAGAAATATTTAAATCGAAAAAGACGTATGTGGTAACAGGTCGTGTGGCCGAATGGTTAACGCCACCGATACATATACCATTCTTACACAATAAAACGGTCCTAGGTTTGAGCTTGTTGAGAGTTCGAAACGAAGCACAATAATAAAATTATGTGGTAGCTAACATGACCTTGATATGTCAAAACACAAAATTATCAAAAAAATCCCTAATTTTGTAAAACACTAATTTATTCTTTTTCGGTATTTGATTTTCCAGTAAACATATCGCTCACTTAATTATCCAAATTCTAATTATTTGCGTACGTTGTCATTCCAAATACAAGGTTATTCATGTTTATCCCGGTGAACGGGAAAACCAAGTGGGTTATAACACGGGCAACCATCAGGCCACCTTGTGCCCACCGTCGGGTTACCGTAGCTATTGCAGTGTGTTGTGTATGATTTACACGTTCCTTTAATTTAGTATAGAACCCATTAATCAGCTGAAATCATAGGTATTATTATTATTATTATTATTATTATGTCACTATACTACCTTCAATTTAGTAGAACTCATTAATCCGCCAACATCTAAATGAATTATGAACGTTGGCTACAGGCTGCAGAGTCAGCCTTTGTCGTTTGGATATTATTCCTTCATATAACGCAACAAGTTTTAGATCAAAATGCTTAGGTTTTATGAATCTCAATCAATTGTAGAGAGATACCAGAAATACAGACCCCGCTACCCTGAACGAATCGCCAGGATAACATTGGGCGAAGTGGGCAAACGAAGTTTAGAACTCATGCTGGATGTTGGTTGTGGCAGTGGATTTTCGGTCGATTTATCTCTATATTTCCAAAGTGTGCTCGTGATAGATCAAGCGTGAATCAGCTGAAAGAAGCCAAGCGCCAAAACAAATTCTCTCACGTGATGTATCAGGAAGGGTTGACAGTCGGGCCTGTATATTCTTGGGTCTCTTGGAAATTTTCCAGCGCAAATTACTTAGAACTTACCAATGTAGATCCAAACCATATTAGCTAATACCACAAGAAGATTTAACTTGATTGGACATTTTCTTTCTTATTATATACAAAGCGTAACTGTCACTGATCACTAGTTTCAGTGAAATTTAATAAATATGGGGTTTCCGGAAAGGGCCCAAGGACACAACCGACTAGCTAGCGACCAGTTTCGCAACTGCAAACTTTCGATTGAAAGGCGACGCACTTAACCGCTAGACCACCGGGCCGCTTGTCCGTACGAAATCGGCTGCAAGAAATATTCAAATACAAACGGGCATGTGGCCTAATGGTTAACGCGACCGATACAAATACGATTCACATACAATAAAACGGTCCTAGGTTTGAGCTCATTGTAAGTTCGAAACGAAGCACAATAATAAAATTAAGTGGTAGATGACCTTGATATGTCAAAACCCAAAATTATGGATTTTGCCCTAGGGTAATTCCCTAGATTTGTAAAAAACTAATTTATTCTTTTTCGGTATTTGATTTTACAGTAAACATATCGCTCACTTAATTATCCAAATGTTAATTATTTGCATACGTTGTCATTCCAAGTACAAGAATATTCATGTTTATCCCCCCAGATCACCTCGCGCCCATCGTCGGGTTACCGCAGTTATTGTAGTGTGTTGTATAGGATAGACACGTTCTTTTAATTTGGTGGAACCCATTAATCATCTGAAATCATAGGTATTATTATTTATTATTATTATGTCACTATACCACCTTCAATTTAGTAGAACTCATTAATCCGCTAACATTTAAATATATTATGAAAGTTGGCTACAGGCTACAGAGTCAGCCTTTGTCATTCGGATATTATTCCTGCATATAACGCAACAAGTTTAAGATCAAAATGCTTAGGTTTTATGAATCTCAATCAATTGTAGAGAGATACCAGAAATACAGACCCCGCTACCCTGAACGAATCGCCAAGATAACATTGGGCGAAGTGGGCGAACGAAGCATGAAATTCATGCTGGATGTTGGTTGTGGTAGTGGGTTTTCGGTCGATTTATTCGCTCCATATTTCCAAAGTGTGCTCGCGATAGATCCAAGCGCGAATCAGCTGAAAGCAGCCAAGCGCCGAAACAAATTCTCTTACGTGACGTATAAGGAAGGGTTCGCGGAAAATTTACCAGTTGATGACGTCAGCGTTGACGTCATAGTAGTCGGTGTTGCGTTGCACTTCTTTGATAGACCACGATTTTACGAGGAAGCGATGCGGGTTTTGAAACCAGGTGGTCGCCTTATTATTCTCGCGTATTGGGCTCCACGATTAATCCCAATTGGCATTTCCGGCGATCTGGACAAAATGGCGGAATTTGGTTCAAATCTGGTGGATTTTTACAGCACGCTTGTTTCTGAGGTAGACGACGTCCACAAAGCTATCAATCAAATCGAAAGGAACCGATAGAGCGACGTTTTGAAGGAATTGCCGTTTGAGGTGAAAAATAGAGATGATAGTTGTTTCATTGAGGTTATGGGTTCCCTAGATGACGAAATAGGATTGGTGAAATCAACGGATTCTTATGAAAGCTTTATGACGTGGAAGGAAGATGGGTTGAAACATTTACCCGAGGGGGACCGGGGAAGGAAATTAATGGAGTTGGATTTCACCAATGGTTTCGAGGAAGAACTCAAAGTTGGTTGGGGCTGTGTAGGAATGAGCAATGCAGATGTTCACATTAAATCTGTTTTCAATTTTTCTGTTATTATCGCAGAAAAATAACCATGTGGAAATTGTTTTGATATATTTTAAAAAGTATCTACTATTGTAGTTCGCATGTATGTAAGCTCGTGTGCTGACATCTCTTTAATTGTAGTTGCCTCCTAGTAAAAGTGCGATGTTTATGGTTAGGAGATACCTTGTTACTAACACACACAGTTTATCACTTCGTATCGAAATGAATTATGTTTTACTATTCTGTGACCTTATATCACTTACTACCCGTATATTATACTCCGGATCATGCAATGTTATAATTATTTAGTGTAGAATGAATTGTATTTCGGTGTAATTTACATTAGTTTTCAGACACCTCTGTTTTTTTATTATTTCTTATTCTATTATGTTGCTTTGAAACCAATTATGGGCGCAAAAACAATAAACAGGGCAAATTTGGAATGGAAATCGAAAGAAAAGTCAACGTCCTTAGATATGTCAACATATGAATAGCCAGACCATAACAAATACTAATACAGGTCAAGTCAGTTGGCTCGTGTTAAGCGTACCTGACTTTAACTTGTTCCCGTAGACGTGTTTATCCACGAACACTAACCATATATAGGTAGTAATGGGAATGGGGCCAGTGATGAGTTTTAAACTTGTGACTAATACCTTATTTAAATGTCAGGGATAATTATGGACCCATTTGAAATAAAACTTTGGTTTCTGTAAGACAACATGGTCTAAATATGCAGACACCAACTGTTTAGGTTGGGTGATAAATCAAGGGGAATTCCCCTGGGACGTTAAAAAGTAAAACAGTCTTTTTTTCTAATAGCGCTTGAACGGCTGCTCTAATTTTGTCCAGATTTAAAATAATTTTTTCCCATTAATTTAGCTTCTATTCTTTTTCGCGCTTAATTTAAAAAATTCTTAAAATTTAAAACATATGTGGTGGAATGTTCGTCCGTGAACCGCTGTTGTTTGGAATTTAAAAAAGTTACAAAATATGCGACAAAAATAACGAAAAAAACAGACTTTGATGGCATAAAGATATACTGTACAAAATGTGTTTCACAAATAGTTGCTGGTCACACGTGGTTGACACTCTTTGGTCCAAATATGGAAGTAGCCTACGCACCGACAGCTTCATCAAGCGGTAAATACAAATATTAAAATATCAAATTAAACCATTATTTATCCTCAGACATGATTTTTAACTACAATCGCACTTCCACGGTAACAATATCTTTTATTGTCGGTATTTCAGAGTCGTCCACATTGACCCTACCACTTTAGGTTCGATTCCCGCTGACGTCGGTTTGATTCTTGCACATTCACGCATTCTCCGGGCATTGCCACTGTGCAATTTAGAAAATACTTAGAGACAAACCATGGTTGACGCATCTCTTTGTAAATGTTTCAGTTTCATCCACACATTTTAAACCCAATAGAACTGATCCTCAGGTTGCTAATCCGTAAAGAAACTTTTCTTAGCTGGGCAAAATTTAGAATCTATGATGGATCCGTAAAATGTCTTGTTACCGCACATTTTTAAAAGCGTACTTGTCAGAAAGAAATAATTATGGGACCTTTTTAAAAAAGGACAAATATTGTTTTTGTTCGATTTTTTTTCGTCAAACGCCTTGACATGTGTGTCATACCCCAACTTAATCACCAATATGTTAATGAATAGAAATTCATTTATGAGTTAGCGCAGATAGCATAACCTAGATATGTTAAAAGCCATAATTAAGAGTTTACCTCGGGTCAATTCTCGAGACTCGTGAAATAATAATTAACTTTTTTCAACATATTATTTTCTAGCGATCATTGCACCCAAACTAACTGCCCAAATTTAAATTAATTGATGCAATCAGTACATTTTTGTGCTGACTCATAGTGAGTTCGAAACTAAGCACGATAATAAAACTAGAGAGTGTCAACCACGTGTTTAACCACCACTATTTGTAAAACACATGATGTATGCTATATATTAAGCCGAGCAGGGACCCTTACCACATTTTGTGTTTTATACACCGAGTATATGGTTTGTTTCTGCAAGCATAAACGCATGGGTCCCTGGGGTAACAATCCAATCTTGTTATTAATGTTCATTGCGCAATATATGTTATTTTCAGATACGTGGACGCCAGGTCCATGTTATCCAAAATTCCAGAAAGCTTTAACCGGGCTGCCATAGTTTTGTTTCTGCAAGCATAAACGTATGGGTCCCAATGTCCCATAGTTATCAAACCAATCTTCTTTTCCATGTGTAGTAAAAAAAAGTAATCATGATAGATTTACGAACATTACACCACAAATATTTCAAATTAAAGACTCATGTCAAGCGCTGTAGTAAAATGAAGCTAAATTTCAAAATAGTCCGATTTAGTATTTCATGGCTTCGGGGAATTCCCCTGGGTTTAGTACATGAATTTTTGTTTTTACATTTAAATCTGGGTCATGTTATCCAACAATTCTAAAAGTTTTAATCCGATTTGACGACTTATTGTTAGAGATGTCGGGGCGCCATGCCATGCCTGTCGCAATAATGATTTAAGGACAAAATCTTATTTTTTAGATTATTTCCCTAGAAAGTGTTGAATCAGTTGCTAATGCACTTACATTCCACTAAATCTGATTTAAATTAGAGAAGCCGTTCAAGCGCTATGCCCGAAAAAGCTATTTTTTAGAAAAAAAAGTTTTTTACCTCCCAGGGAAATCCCCCTCGATAAATGACCTTAAATTTAGGTTCTGGCTTAAAGTGTTAAATCAGTTGCTAATGCACTTACATTCCACTAAATCTGATTTAAATTTGAGAAGCCGTTCAAGCGCTATGCTCGAAAAAGCTATTTACTTAAAAAAAAACGTTTTGATTTTTTACGTACTAGGGGAATTCCCCTGGATGTATTACCCATAATTTTGGTTTTTGCTTTTCTAGACCATGTTGTCTAACAAATAAGAAAGGTTCATTACGATTTCATTACCCCTTCTGGTAGATTGTAAAGCCACAGGCAATAACTGTTACAATCGGGATTTAGGAACATATCTTTATTTTTAGGGTATTTCCCCGAGTAAATAATTTGTTTCGTCTCATTCGTAAAGCAATGATTAATACACATACAGTTTACCAAATCTGATCAACATTGGAGCAGTCGTTCATGCGCCATGCCCAAAAAGCTAATTTTTTAGAAAAAATACCGTATTGGTTTTTTACCTCCCAGGGGAATCCCCCTCGATAAATTACCAAAATTTAGGTTTCTGGATATATAGACCATGTGCGCTAACAAATGTCAAAGTTTCATTGCAATTCCATTACTCATTCTTATAGATGTCGGAGCCACAAGCCATGCCTGTCACAATCATAATTTGAGAACAAAATCTTATTTATTAGGGTATTTCCGTAGGTAATTTTTTTATTTCTTTAAAGTGGTATATCATTGGCTAATGTTCTTACATTTTACCAAACCTAAATAAGATTGGAGTAGCCGTTCAAGCCGTATGCCCAAAAAAGCTAAATTTTTAGAAAAAATACCGTATTGGTTTTTTACCTCCCAGGGGAATCCCCCTCGATAAATTACCAAAATTTAGGTTTCTGCATATCTAGACCATGTGCGCTAACAAATGTCAAAGTTTCATTGCAAATTCATTACCCCTTCTGATAGATGTCGGAGCCACAAGCCATGCCTGTCACAATCATGATTTGAGAACAAAATCTTATTTTTTAGGGTATTTCCCTAGGTATTTTTTTTATTTCTTCAAAGTGTTATATCATTGGCTAATGTTCTTACATTTTACCAAACCTAATTAAAATTGGAGTAGCCGTTCAAGCGCTACGCCCAAAAAATGCTATTTTTTTATAAAAAAATGCCGTTTTGTTTTTTCACCTCCCGGGGGAATCCCCGTAAATAAATACCTAAAATTTGGTTTCTGCATATCTAGACCATATGCGCTAACAAATGTCAAAGTTTCATTACGATTACATTACCCCTTCTGGCAGATGTCGGAGCCACAAGCCACTAGAGAGTGTCAACCACGTGTTTAACCAACACTATTTGTAAAACACATGTTGTATAACCTATATTCATGCTACAGGGTCCCTAACCACAATTTGTATTTTATACACTGAGTATGTAGTTTTTGTTTCTGCAAGCATAAACGCATGGGTCCTATAGTTAACATACCAAACTTATATTCCATGTTTAGGTAAATAAAGAATAAACGTCTTAAATTTATGAACATTTCAACCAAAAATGTTTTAAATTATAGCTTCTTTTCAAGCGCTGTAGTGAAATAAAGCTAAATTCCCAAAACAGCCCGATTTAGTTTTTCGTTGTTTCAGGGAATTCCCCTGGGTTTAGTAGATAAGTTTCTGTTTTTACATAAGTGAGTCATGTTATGTAGCAATTCTTAAAGTTTTAATCTGTTTTGTCGTCTTCTTGTTGGAGATGTCAGTGCGATATGGCATGCCTGTCACAATCATAATTCAGGAGCATAACTTCGTTTTCATGGAAATTAACCTAAGTAAATGTTTTCTTTTTTGAATTGGCACAGAGTGTCTAATGTTTTAACATTTTACCGAATTTTAATAAAATTAGAGCAGCCGTTCAAGCGCTATGGCCACAAAATCTAATTTATTAAAAAAAAACGTTTTGAGGGATTTCCCCTATATTCATTACTCAAATTTTTGGTTTCTGCATATTTAGACCATGTTGTCTTACAAATGTCCAATTTTCATTGCGATTTCATTACTCCTTTTGGAAGATGTCAGGGCGACATGGAATCCTGGTAACAAACATGATTTGAGAACATATCCCATTTTTTGGGTATTTCCCTAGGTTATTTTATTATTTCTTTTAAGTGTTAAATCAGTGACTAATGCACTTACATTCCACCAAATCTGATTCAAATTGTAGCATCCGTTTAAACGCTATGCCCAAAAAAGGCTATTTATATAGAAAAAATACCGTTGTGGTTTTTAACGTCTAAGGGGAATTCCCCTAGATTCATCACCCGAAATTTCGGTTTCCGCATATCTAGACTATGTGCGCTAACAAATTTTAAAATTTTATTGCAATTCCATTACTTTTTCTAGTAGATGAATCGGAGCCACATGCCATGCCTGTCACAATCATGATTTGAGAACAAAATCTTATTTTTTCGGGGTATTTCCCTTAGGGTAATTTTTTCATTTCTCTTGAGTATTATATCATTGGCTAATGTTTTTCTTACATTTTACCAAATCTAATTAAAATTGGAGTAGCCGTTTAAACGCCATGCGCAAAAAAAACTAAATTTTTAGAAAAAAATACCGTTTTGGTATTTAACCTCTCAGGGGAATTCCCCTGGGTATATCACCCCAAAATTTTGGTTTCTGCATATCTAGACCATGTGCGCTAACAAATGTCAAAGTTTTATTGCAATTCCATTACCCCTTCTGGTAGATGTCGGAGCCACAAGCCATGACTGTCACAATCATGATTTGAGAACAAAATCGTATTTTTTAGGGTATTTCCCTAGGTAATTTTTTGATTTCTTTTAAAGTGTTATATCATTGGCTAATGTTCTTACAATTTACCAAATCTAATTAAAATTGGAGTAGCCGATCAATCGCTATGGCCAAAAAAGGTACCTTTTTTAAAAAAAGTACCGTTTTGGTTTTTCACCTCTCAGGGGAATTCCCCAAAATTTTGGCTTCTGCATATCTAGACCATGTGCACTAACAAATGTTTAAATTTTATTGCAATTCCATCACCCCTTCTGGTAGATGTTGGAGCCACAAGCCATGACTGTCAAACCTTTGACGAAAAAAAAAAAAAACGGACAAAAACAATATGTGTCCCATTTTTCCAAATGGGACCCATAACTTAATGAAGACGCTGATTTCAACTATGTGCATGGCAGGTCAAATAGCTATTAAAACAATTTATGTCCGACAGATTAGTCTGGTGTTTTAGTACGTCGCCTTTCAGCCGAAAGGTTGTAGCTACAAAACTGGTTTGGGCAAGGCACTTAACGGATATTTTCTAAACCTCGCGGATAAATGGGTTCTACCAAATTAAAGGAATGTGCGAATCATAAACAACACACTGCAATAGCTCCGGTAACCCGATGGTGGGCGCGAGGTGATCTGACGATTTCTCCTGTGTTAACCCCTTGGTTTTCCCATTGACGGGGAAAACAGTGTAACTTCCCGACAAGGTGCTGGCTCCTAACACCTGTCTTAGTGAGAGGTTGCAGTATGCTTATAGACGGCGTCCTTTATTCAGAGTTTGAAATAACGCGTCATTGTCCAAAACTTGTGATTTTATTCGAAATTGAATAATGGCGGAAACGAAAGGTCTTGAAATGACGGTTTTCTAAGGAAAAATATATGTACAATTTAATTATCACAAAAATTACTAGTTTGAGAAATAAAACCAATATTTACCAAATTGTGGCTGAACAGGAGCCATAGCACGTCATACACATCTTCTTTATAACCGTTAATTCCAAAACATACTACCAAAAGACCGATTACCTCAATGCTCATGCGGTAAAAAACGAGCGTTTTATAGTTCGGTGAAATTGTGGGAAAAAGGGAATACAATACCGATCTTATTCCCTAGTGACATCGATATAATATAAAGAATAATTGCGACGATAAATCTTACAAACAGGAATATCCTATTTTGTCCTATCCTTAAGTTGGCAAAGTACGATATTGAAACCCACGTCAAAAACAACTTCAACATTTTTAAAGTCCATATTTAATGTTGTATATTTAATGCAATAATCACAAGATATCTAAATCCGAAAATCAAACGATCAGGAAAGTTCAATCAATGTGTAAAGTTAATAGGAAATTAATACATTACTTAAATTTTTCTAAAGGCAATCAGGTATACCTGAAAATATACACTTTTGGTTTTTAAAAACAGTGTAAAGGCACTGAACAAGGGCATATTTACAATTAGCTTATTTTTGACACAACAAAATCCGTATAAAACTGGCGGAAGTAATCAAAAGGCACTTAAGAAAAAAGTTTAAAACACAACATTGCACATGATTAAGCAATTACAAAAAAACAAAAACAAATAACAGCACTCATAAAAACTAAGCCATAACTTAAATCAAAATCATTCAATCAATTTTTTGCCAATTTCTTCCATTTTGTTTCTTTTATTCCAGGGCTGCTCCTTACCAGTCCCTAATAGCGTGTACGCCACTACGCCGAAAAGATAGACTGCTGCTGAGATGTAGAATACGATCTGCCATTGACTCTTGCCCGGCTGAAGAAAAGTATGGGAGAAAGGTGTGTTGAGTTACAGCTATAGTGTACGCCATGGGGTGCGTAAGTTATGTTGGGGATTGTTTATTTTTACTGGGATTAAGCAACATTTCTAGCTTATGGTCCGACTAGTTAAACTGGTGGTTTAGTGCGACACTTTTCAATCGAAAGGTTGTAGGTTCGAAACTGGTCGCTAGCAAGTTGGTTTTGTACTTGAGCAAGGCACTTAACGGACATTGCCTGAACCCAGAACATTAATGGGTTCTACTAAATTAAAGGAGCGTGTCTATCATATACAACATACTGCAATAGCTCCGGTAACCCGACGATGGGCGCGAGGTGATCTGACGATTGCATGTGTGTTAAACCTCTTGGTTTTTCCATTCACGGGGATAAACCTTAATATCCTATCCTATCCTATAGTAATAGTGTTTTTTTCATATTATAACAAAAACAAACCAACCACAGATTAATCTTCAAACATGGTATCATAAAACAATAGCAATAGGTGGTGAACATTCAAGTTATCTGAAAGTGTTTTAGTCGTATTTTTCTGCTTCTGCACTAAAATTAATCACTTTGCTTGTTGGGTTTAAGTGTTGTCTTTCAGCCCAGGGGTTATAGAATCGAAATTGGTTGTTAAGTAGTTTGTTGCGTCTCTTTGGCAAAGCACTTAGAAGACATTGCCTTAACCTGCTAGAAAAATGGCTTCTAAAATTGACTAACTGTCTCAATCATACACACTACAATAGCTTCGGTAACCAGACAGTGGGTGTGATGTGATGTGACGATTGCACATGTGATAACACCCCTTTCGTTTTTCTAATAATCGGGATAAACTTAAATATCCGTCTAATAATCGAGATAAACTTAAATATACCAAAACTTAAACCAAGATTTCAAAAACAGGAGCTGCCAAATATTAATAGCTCCTCACTCCTTACTTACATTGTGCTCTGTAAGAAGTCCCACAACGGCAGGCCCAGCAAAGCCAGGTATCGTGGCCCATGTATTTGTTATGCCCATCAGAATACCAGCATACCTAACATTAACATATATTGTTAATACCTTGTGTATATAGTAAATGCGTATCAGTTATATATGGTTAATGATTTTAGTGAATATTAAATTCGTATAATTTACATATGGTTAATACTTGCAGGTTGCAGTATATAGTCGATAGAAGTTATGTAGATGTTTAATACTTTTAGCAAGCATTAACCCTTAGACCACGACGGTTACATATTTGTAACCTAGAAGTGTCGTCGAAAAAAAATGCACAATTTAGTCGTTTCTTGGGGGATTTTTCTAGTTTTTATATTTTTGGAAAGCATTTGAATAGATCTTTCGAAATAACGCATAAAAACATAACCTTTACATTTAAAATTTTTGAGTAATATTGCTCCAAACATTTTTCTTAAAATTTTTTGTATCTAGTTTAACTTTTAGTTAAACAATCGCTTTTTTGTGTTCTGGGGAGTTAAAACTGTTACACTAGTTGCTGTGAGAATAAAACTAACAGTAGCCATCTTTGTGTTCGCTTTTACCAGTCATTTTCCATCTTTCAAAAATATATGTATACATATGTTATATATGACTTTCGCTAATTACTATTGATATTTATTCATTTTTTCGTCTTTGTTTTATTTGTTATTCAATTATTATATGATATTTAGAAGAAATATGACAACTTCGCGGTAGTTTACAGCCGATCAGGCTGCCAGCATGATCGAGACCGACAGTGATTCTGGTGATAAAATGCCATATTTGTCAGTCATGTGTGACGTCATCTCGCTTAGTTGACGTCATCAAAAAATAAACAACATAACTTTGTAGGAAATTTCATTTTGAACAACTTTGTAATACATTACTATCTTCTACAAGCTACCAGTAACGAGTAATTAGAGTATGAAGTACTAATTATGACGTCATTACAAATTCTACGACGTCATCAAAAAAATAAAAATACCAATTTGTAGAAAATTATCTACTGGACAACTTTGTAATAGATTATTTTTTCCTAAGTCCAACAGTATTCGCAGCAAACAAGGTCAAAGCAACCTTACTCAAAAGTGCCAAAAACGGCAAAAGTTCCGTCGTGGTGAAAGGGTTAAACACACAATATGTATATATTTAAATTTAATACTTGCAGTAAAAATATGTAGAATGTAAACAGTTTATATTTTCAGTAAATAGTTAATACGTGTCATATAAATGTTTAAAACTCTCCAGTAAATAATAGAAAGGTATTAATTATGCATATGGTTAATACTGGCAGTAAATCGCCAATACAATTCCTGTATACAAGATGAAAGTTCTAGGAAATATGTATAACACATATGGTTACTACATTCAAAATCTTAAGCCAGTGCAGTAATCTAATTTGGCAAGCGAATGCTTATTTTATCAGCCATTATGAAATAATATCTTTGATTTGGAGAACACTGTAGGCCTAAGTATTGGAATTATACAAAGCGATTTAAACTGAACTTGACTCATTATAACCATTCTAACACCGTAACATGCATAATATTACACTACATGGTGCATTTTTTAACATACAATTTATTAGGATAGGATATTCATGTTTATCCTCGTGAATGGGAAAATCAAGGGGGTTAACACACGGACAATCAGCAGATCACCTCGCGCCCACCGTCGGGTTACTGGAGCTATTGCAGTGTGTTGTTATGATTCTCATGTTTCTTTAATTTAGTGGAACCCATTAATCCGCTCAGTTCAGGCAATGTTTGTGAAGTCCTCTGCCCAAGTACACAAATGACTAGCTAGCGGCCATTTTGTGCCTCAAACCCTTCGGCTGAAAGGTGTCGCACTAATCCACCAGACCAATGTTATTTTTTTACTTTGTAAATGAAAACTGAGGTGGTGGCACAACATTCTTTAATTGCAAAATGTTTAAAATATCGTAAATTTAGCAAAAGCAGAAACTTTACCAAGATAAGCTATATATCGCAAATTCATTCTGCTGACATTTACATATTATACAGGCTGTATACTAAGAATACAGGTATGGCATATTGGTAATTTCCTTATCTGAATCAGTTTGTTTACTACCAATATAGTAAAACCAATAATCTGGAACTTTAAACCGCTCAACAGACTTATAGAGCAAGCAAAAACCATTTTTTGAAGAACAAGCAAATACCAACGCATTTGATAAATAGAATTGATGTATGTTTAATAACTGCCAATTTTAATTGTAACTAGTCGTCATACATAATTTTTAATCAAAATTATATAAATAAAACTAATTTTGTTTCACTAAGAGTACTGAATCCCTAATTGCTGGAATCAAATCCAATTTAAACTTGATTTTGTAGTGTAATGGACATCCTTATTACTAAGTCTATTTTGTATGATGCTGCCAAGCATTTTATACACAGGTAAAGCATGAAATTCCACCTCTACCATCCCGGCAATTTTTACCATGCATATGCACTCATACAATTTTTCAACACATATGCACTTATTCAGTTTTACAATATTCTCTCATCTATTTGCACATTCGAAATTTCCTACCTTGATCCGATATCAACATGATTTGTGTTAAAACCCGAGAACGCTGCTCCACTAAATGCTGTTGCGAGGCAAATCATGCTGATTGCTGCGGCTTTATTGCAACCAATGTAACCAGTTGCTACAAGGAAGATTGCTGGACCGATAAAAGCTGGAAAAGTTTGTTATTTATCTTGATTCTTGCCAACTTTGAAAAAAACACTCGCCTTAGCGCAGAACCATACGAACAATGGTTAAAAAAAGCTTTAAATAAGATTGTGCCTAATATACCAGAAAACACGAGATTTTCGTAATATTGGGCCATTTTATATTAATCCACATTGGTTAAACAAATGCCGTCAACTAAACCTGGAACTTTACTTATACCATGGAAAAAAAAAAACCATGTAAAATTTGTAATATTATGATTCTATAATACATGTTATATACAAGTTTTAAAAACCTGGTACAATGAGTTTTGTTAACCTAAAAACTCATTTTAGAGAATAAAAATTACAATCAATGTATCATGGCTATTCAGCAAATAACCACAAAGCCACTACCTGTTTAAGCATTTGATATTGATTATAAACATTTTGCAATGACAGGCCTGTTGATTCAGCAAATACCTTTTGTGCAATATCCTGTGCAATGTATCTATCGTGCAAGTTATTGTTAACCAGCTAAAGCAAATATTTACAACCTCTGAACCAGTCATGGGGTTTTCATATTTAAAAGCTTAATTTGCTTTTAAACTTGTTATTGCATAATAAACCACTAAGTTATTGTTAAATTAAAATATATATAAATTGTCAAATGTAAATATATTAAAATTGTTAAATTAAAATATATAAAAATTGTCAAATTAAAATGATATATAAATTGTCAAATTACAATGATACAAAATGTTAAGTAAAATCATATGAACAATAACAGCAAAAGGGGAAAGACAAACCGATTGCGTTCATTGTCTTTCTGGTCTGGGTGGTGTTGAGGATATTATGCTGTCTCAAGTAGTCAGCCAGTAATCCGAATAAATTGATGGTGATCCACATAACAAGGTAGGGTAGTGCGGACATAAAGCCATCCTGGAACCAGTAATGTTAGAAGCGTAAACAAAAACATAAATATGCAGTTAGTAGGGTAATAAATACCGTTTTGAAAAAAGTTATAAAAATAACAAATATGAAAAATGAATACATCTATGAAAAATGAATAAGATGATTGACTATAAATTTAGGTGTCAAATACATATTATCAACCTATACAAAACAAGGAAACAAAATTATATAATACACTACAGGCTACTAAGGCTACTGTATACCTGTTGTATGTCGAATTTTAAAACATCTTTTAGGTAAGTAGGAAGGCAGGTAAGCAATGTGTAAAATCCCCAATTATTGCAGAAATGTGCAATACTTATTGCCCACACTCTCTTGCTGGTAGCTATTTCCCACCAAGGAACTGATAATACTTCATCTTTCTGAAATTAGTGTATTTCGATCAATGCAAATTAATTGTGGTTTTCGTAAGAAAAACACAATCAAAACTACTAAATACCGGTTCAACATTAGATTGAATGAAGTGCAGTTCTGCTGGGGAGATTCTTGGATGCTTATCTGGTGTGCTGTGAGCAAAAATAAACCAAACGATGCACCATAATACACCTAATGAACCTGGGATAATAATGCCATGAGTTAAACCACTGTTATAATTAATTATTTAATTCATAAATGTAAAAAATGGAAGTTTTTTAGATAATGAAATCTTTATAAATAAGCTAAAAGCACTATTTTTATTTTGTGGAACTGAGTTTAAAAAAATAATTAGATATAGCACTGCTTTGTTTTTATGCCTTAAAAACAGTGTGAATTCCTAAAGTTAGTTTTCTTACCAAACACATAGAACACAGAAGGCCACCCGCCAAGAAATGTCGAAGCACATAGGATTCCGGATATGGGCTGTGCCACCACCGTACCGAACTGTGAACCTGCATATGTGACCGATACAAGCCGGCTACGATCCACTGGAGGAGCCCAAGATCCCCACATTGCATGCATTGCGGGGAACGTAACACCCTGGGTGGAGAATCGAGAATTTTTAACACAATCATCAAATTACCCTGTAGCCATTCTAATATCTTAAGTTGTAATTTGTAGTAACATGCAATACTTAGGGAAACAGTTTCATGAGCACTATTTATTTAGTCAAAGCTACTTTCACAAGCATTTCTTTACAATACTGGGACCGAAAAGGGACCGTACTACTACTAAACATAGATAAAACAACACCTGCTTAAATGCACTTTAAATGTGAGGATCAATAATTATAGCAAAAAGTGTGCGTGGGATTTGTTGCACAAAAATATGGAGTTTTCTACTAAAAAAAGGTTTCTACTTAAATGTGGGAATTGTTACTTAAATGTGGGGTTCGTAACCCAAATATTTTAGGTTTGCTTCTCAAAAATTTAAAGATTTCTCTCCCTAAAAACAAAACAGACGGACTTTATCCCACCTCTCCTATGCCTTCCAAAACACGAACAACGATAAGAAGAGCGAAACTGGTTCTTGCAGCGATGGGAGTTAGCAAAGTTAATACGGATGTACACAAAACACCTCCACCAAATAACCATTTCCCTCCAAATCTATCAAAGTCAGATTGGTTTGTTTAGTTTGAACCCCTGGCAAAAGAGTATCCCCGGTATATCTAAGATGATGAAAAATACAGATGACGAACCTACTAGCAAGGTAACCACCTGGCAACTGCGTGAGAATATATCCATAAAAGAAAGCTCCCAACACCAAAGATCGCTTATGCGCATCCCAATTAAATTCACCAGCCTGAAAAAAGTTTTAAGTTGGTGATTTAGTTTTAAGCAGGCAGAAAAAGAATTATAGTAATACAAAGAAAATGGTTTATAATACGAAAAGATAAAAGTATACTTCGTAATCAATTAAGTTTAGAGTAATGTAAGAGTAATTTGTAACATACTTTTGACGCACCAAATCTGGTTAATGTTATAAAAAAGAAGCATGTACAACCTCTAAGGTCTTATGGGCTTGTGAGGACGGGCAAACATCTCCAGATATATTGCTGTTGTTGTGGCTTGCCATATATGTCGAGTTAACCATCGACAAGATAGCGACACTGAGATTTACTCTGAGTGCATATACATTCATGAAGCCGAAAAATGCCAAGTAGGCAAGGGAGAAACGAGTGGAGAGCCATGTCCCAACTAAAAAAGAATTACTAATTTAGTATAAACTAGATGGTAGCTAGTACAGTGGGATTACAAATATACTGACACTAGGATAGAATAGGGTGCTTTAGCTCCGGTACCTCTACTTACTACAGGATTGCTTGGATCACTTGGAACGCTTTGAGGGTTAGGGTTAAAGTTTGGGTTCTAAGCAGTCCAAGGGATGATGTAGTAATTGGAGGCTTAGGATCAAAACTGATTGCTATCTACTCCGTTGTGCTCTTGCGCAATACACTTATCGCAGTCGCCTAGTAGATACCCAGTAGATTAATATGTTCTAGCAAATTGAAGGAATGTATCAATCCTATACAACACACTGGAAAAGCTCAGGTATACTGGCGCTGGGTGCAAGATTCGTCCGACGGGTTAGTCTGGTGGTTTAGTGGGATGCCTTTCAGCCGAAGGGTTGCAGGTGTGAAACAGGTCGCTAGCTAGCCAGCTGTGTCCTGGGGCAAGGCACTTAACAAACATTGCCTGAACCAAGCAGATTAATGGGTTCTACTTAATTAAAGGAACATGTGAATGATACACAATGCAATAGCTCCCATATCCCGACGGAGGGTGCTAGGTAATGACGATTTCGTGTGTTAACACCCTTGGTTTTACCATTCACGAGGATAAACATGAATATGCTATCCTACGATAATCTCTTAATTAACTATGTGATTACGCTTTACGCCCTTTGCGTTTTCTCATTCAAGAAAAACATACATATTCTTTCCAATACGACGTAACATTTATATCACCTTCTTTTGGTGGTACTGCAAAATGCTCTGGAGTATTATTGTTTATTCTCTCATCCAGTAGTTTTGTAGTTTCTGAACTTTCGCTGTCGAGCCTTCTCATTTTAAATTCCCCTCCGCTAAGATAAAAGTTTAGCAAACAGTATCCAGTTGCCGTACCAACCTACCTACTTAAAACAGCGTTTCTTCTAACTTAAATGATAAACTAAAACCAGGAAAGGGGAAACCCGGAAAAGAAATCCTAAAACCAGAATACAAGGGAAAAATAAAGGGAAAAAATTAGAAAGTAGGATTTCTATTTGTCACAATATGAATACTACTTGTGACGTGTCACAGAAAAGTGGAAAACACGAAAATTGTTTTAATTGCTAAAAGTAATGAAAACACGTCCCCTGTCCGGTCGGCCATTTCTTGGATATTTCCTATGTTGCTTGTTACAGAAAACACGGAAACCAGAATGTGTTATTGATGAAGTTAAAGCACGTTGTTACATCTTTCTACATACGCCTTACAGTTCTGCTGTGTGCATATCATAAACATTCTGTACAATAAGATAGGATAGGATAGGATAGGATATTCATGTTTATCCCCGTGAATGGGAAAACCTAGGGGGTTATTACACGGGCAATCGTCAGATCACCTCGCGCCCATCGTCGGGTTACCGGAGCTATTGCAGTGTGTTGTATATGATAGACACGTTCCTTCAATTTGGTAGAACCCATTAATCCGCTGGGTTCAGGCAATGTCCGTAAAGTGCCTTGCCCAAGGACACAACCGACTAGCTAGCGACCAGTTTCGCACCTGCAACCTTTCGATTGAAAGGCGACGCACTTAACCGCTAGACCACCGGGCTGGACAAGATATTTCGATTCGTTTAAAAGGCGCATGTTGTATATTTTATACGGCCAAGAAACCCCTGTAGGCCTATGTTTGTGTGAATAGGATAGGATATGATAGGATAGGATAGGATAGGATAGGATAGGATAGGATAGGATAGGATAGGATAGGATAGGATAGGATAGGATAGGATAGGATAGGATAGGATAGGATAGGATAGGATAGGATGAGATATTCATGTTTATCCCCGTGAATCGGAAAACCAAGGGGGTTAAAACACGGACAGTCGTCAGATCACCTCGCGCCCACCGTCGCGTTACCGGAGCAATTACAATGTGTTGTGTAGGCCTATGATAGACACGTTCCTTTAATTTGGTATAGAACCCATAAACCGCCGGGTTTAGGAAATGTCCGTAAAGTGCATTGCCCAAGGACACAACCGTCTAGCTAGCGACCAGTTTCGCAACTGCAACCTTTTGATTGAAAAGCGACACACTTAACCGCCAGGCTAACTTGCCGGACAATATGTAGAGATCGCCGCCGGTCTGTGGGCAACCGGAAGATTCTCCAAACCAGCCGAAATCGTCCAAACCCAGCTAAAGAAAAGTTACAATCAGACTTTATAGACACTTACCAAGTGTTGTTATTTCGAAATGAATTTATTAAACAGAAAATGTGCAACCAAAAGTGATATTTGTTTAACTCTATTTATTCAGTTAAACTAAAATATCGATTTTACGTCTTTCCTAAAGAGTTCCAGCTGCAAAAGTATTAATTCGGCCCCTTTGTCTTTTTAAAATAAATTCGAAATGTCTGTCGACGCGTTATTAGAACTGTATTTTTTCACAACCAAGCAACTAGTCATTGTCAAAGAGGACAACTTTTTCAACATCCCAACAATCAGGAGATCTTATGTCGAGCAACATGTTATCAGCTGGCAAAGCACGCATGATCTTGCATCCGGCTAGCAATCGGCAGGATGAAAAACAACAGAGCGGGACACTGTAAGTATATCAGAATTATGTTTAAGGTTTAGGAAAACCTTTTTTATGGGGGGGGGGTTAAAAAAATTACTGCAATAAAAATGTGTAATTTTGCATTTTATTATTCTCTTTTGGGGGTTAATATCCTTTAAGAGTCGCTTCAGCTTTATCCCGCTGGTTTATTTTCAAAAACTAAAGTAGATTAACTTTAAGTGTATTTAGGATAGGATAGGATAGGATATTCATGTTTATCCCCGTGAATGGGAAAACCAAGGGGGTTATCACACGGGCAATCGTCAGATCACCTCGCGCCCATCGTCGGGTTACCGGAGCTATTGCAGTGTGTTGTATATGATAGACACGTTCCTTCAATTTGGTAGAACCCATTTATCCGCTGGATTCAGGCAATGTCCGTAAAGTGCCTGGCCCAAGGACACAACCGACTAGCTAGCCACCAGTTTCGCACCTGTAACCTTTCGGTTAAAAGGTGACGCACTTAACCGCTAGACCATCGGGCCGGATTTATACACATTTTTGACCCTGTATCGGAGATGAAAATACGTCTAGTTCTGTATTTTAAAATATGGCTTGATGTTACGGCCACGAAATAATCTGAGGATTTCCGGAGTGGGAACGCACGTATCCGCGACGTACGATAAAGATTTTTATATCTTCCCTTGTGTTTTCCATTCACGGTGATCATGAATATCCTATCCTGGTTTTAACTAGTTCTTAAACAAGTTGTTTTTACACTTGTTGGTTCAACATGTTTTTCAATTCAGAAAGGCCTAATATTTTTTTACTTTTCCATTTTTTTGACAGGTTGTCAAAGATTAAATTAAAGTGTTTAACCAGCAACAACCCATCGTTAAATATATATGTGGCTGGAGCGGGGAATGTGGGCAAAACAGGTACATTTATTAAAAGATTGGTTTAATATGAAGAAAATAATTAAAACATAGTAAACAGTGTGTTTTGTAAACCATACACGTTAACCACTCGTAACTATATTCTGGGGTCAAACCAGTCGCTAGTGACTCGATAGTTTACCATCAAATGCAGTGTAATATTTTGATAGAAAACCTTATTTTTCCAGTTTTAATCATTTTTTATACATTAGGTTTGGCGGCAACGTCGAATTATACTATCAAGTAAATAATTGATTGATATTTAGAAGTGTTTCAACGACTGCAGTTTTGCCGTTTTTCTCGTTTTTTATTATTTTTTTTTATCAAAGGTCTTGCTTCGTGTTTTCCGCGTGAAAACAAAAAAATAACTAAAACTAGAGAGTGTCAACCACGTGTTTAACCACCACCATTTGTAAAACACATTTTGTATGCCATATATTCATGCTACAGGGTCCCTAACCACAATTTGTATTTTATACACTGAGTATGTAGTTTGTTTCTGCAAGCATAAACGCATGGGTCCCATAGTTGTCCAACCAAACTTCCTTTCAATGTGTAGTTAAAAAAAGAATAAACATCTTAATTTACGAACATTTTACCTTAAATGTTTGAAATTAAACCTTTTTAAGCGCTGTAATGAAATAAAGGAAATTCCCCTAGGTTTAGTAGATGAGTTTCTGTTTTTACATATGTTGGCCATGTCATGTAACAATTCTTAAAGTTTTAATGTGATTTGTCGACTCCTTGTTGGAGATGTCAGTGCGATATGGCATGCCTGTCACAATCATAATTCAGGAACATATCTTCGTTTTTAGGGGAATTACTCTAAGCAAATGTTTTCTTTCTTTTAATTGCCTAAAGTGTCTAATGGTCTAACATTTAACCAAATCTGATCAAAATTAGAGCAGCCGTTCAAGCGCTATTGCCCAAAAAATCTAATTTTTTAGAAAAAAAATGTTTTGGTATTTAACGTCTCAGGGGAATTTCCCTAGATTCATTACCCAAAATTTTGGTTTCTGCTTATCTAGACCATGTTCTGTTACAAATGTCAAATTTTTATTGCGATTTTATTACTCCTTTTGCTAGATTTCGGGGCAACATGGCATGCTTGTCACAATCATAATTAGAGAACAAAATTCGATTTTTAGGGTATTTCCCTAAGTAATTTTTTTATTTCTTTTAGGTGTTAAATCAGTGACTAGTGCACTAACATTCCACCAAATTTGATTCAAATTGGAGCAGCCATTCAAGCGCTATGGCCTAAAAAGCTATTTTTTTAGAAAAAAATGACCGTTTTGGTTTTTAACGTCCAAGGGGAATTCCCCTAAATTTATTACCCTAAATTTTAGTTTCTGCATATCTAGGCCATGTTGTCCAAAAAATCACCAAGTTTCATTGCGATTCCATTATTCCTTCTGGTAGATGTCGGGGCGCCATAGCATGCCTGTCACAATTATCATTTAACAGCAAAAGTTTAATTTTTAGGGTATTTCCCTAGGTAATTTTTTTTGTTAAATCAGTGACTAGTGCACTAACATTCCACCAAATTTGATTTAAATTGGAGCAGCCGTTCAAGCGCTATGGCCTAAAAAGCTCATTTTTTATAAAAAAATGACCGTTTTGGTTTTTAACGTCCAAGGGGAATTCCCCTAAATTTATTACCCCAAATTTTGGTTTCTGTATATCTAGGCCATGTTGTCTAAAAAATCACCAAGTTTCATTGCGATTCCATTATTCCTTTTGGTAGATGTCGGGGCGCCATGCCATGCCTGTCAAGCGTTTGACGAAGAAAAAAAAAAAAGAAAAAAAAGAAAAAAAAAAAAAGAAAAAAAAAAAACGGACAAAAACAATATGTGTCCCATTTTTTCAAATGGGACCCATAACTAAACTAAACTATAGCCTGAAATTGCGAATTTGTTGTGGTAAAAGCTTCAGATTAACGGGTTTCACAAAAAACTATAACGAAACACCTCAGTCGAAAAGGACAATGAAAAAGCTTCGGTAACCTGTCGTATGACGTTGACGATAGCTAGTGTGATAATGTTTATTGTGTTTTTTTTATTCTAGGGGATAAACATGAATATCCTATCCTTTCCTTAATTTGTTGTAGATTATTTACATCAACTACATTTATAAATATTACCCAAGCGTAAGTGAATATTTTCTTTTAGCTCTGCTTGTGCGCTTTCTTACCCGACGCTTCATAGGAGAATACATAACGGGTGAAAATATTACTTACAAACTCACAACCTTGTCGAAGCAGGAGGTAACATTCCATGACACCAGTTCCCCTGTGGTAAGCTGTCTAAATCACTATTTTGAATTAATATGGTATAGCCAATTGGTTCGGGCCATCCTGATAATATGCACACATCGTGCTTTCGTGATGCTATTTTGGACGTTGGTTTAATGTATTGGTCCGGTATATAGTAAACCCAATTGTTAACTCGGTCGGTGAGAGCTTCGTACGAAATTGTAATATAATGCTGCCTTGGCCAGGGACCTGTAACCTTTTGCACCTAAAAAAAAACATTTTAATCGATATTCCAAAAAATAAAAACGACTGGGAGCACCAAAATTAGTAGTATTTTCGCAATAAAACGAAAACAACCTATATGTGAGATAAAGACGCGAGTGTCCTTCTGTTTGTTTTACTTGTATGGGTATAAAACTTTTTTAAGCGCTTGCTACACTAGCAATAAAATTAATAAGAGCTTTATTAGAAGGATAAAAGAGCCGCAGGTGGCCGACTCCTGGCCTATAGACGTAAGTACAGTTGCGCATCGCACAAATAGTTAGGCTAAAGAAGATTAAAAAGCACCTGCCGGTATTCTGATTAAAATCTTGGTAATTGAAAAACGAAAAGGGCAAAATCAATATTAAGCCGCTCTATTCTTTAAACTAAATTGTGTCAAATAAGCCACCCACGGCTTATGACTGAATATTTTTCTGCTGTATAAATAGCAGTCTTTTCATACAACCAATTAGGTTTACCTCAAAACAATAAGTCAAACATGTTCGGTCGAATGGCTCGGCTGATTCCTTGGGTAAGGTATTTAGCAGACGTCACCTAAACTCAGTGGATTAAGGGGTTCACTTAAAAAAAGTCACTGCAATATCTCCGACGGCGGGTGCAAGATATTATGACAATTACCTGTGTGAGAACGCATTCTTACGCATTAGGATATTATAGGATATTCATGTTTATCCCCGTGAATGGGAAAACCAATGGGGTTAACACACGGGCAATGGTCAGATCACCTCGCGCACACCGTCGGGTTACCAGAGCTATTGCAGTTTGTTGTGTATGATTCACACGTTTCATCAATTTGGTAGAACCCATTAATTTGCTGGGTTCAGGCAATGTCCGTTAAGTGCCTTGCCCAAGGACACAATCGACCAGATAGCGACCAGTTTAGAACCTGAACCTTTCGGTTGAAAGGCTTTGCACTAAACCGTCAGACTAACCGGTCGCACATTCGCAAATAATTCTGACTGCACACGCGATAACATCGCCCCCTTTTCTCAATCACGGTGAAAAAAACACGAATATCCTGTCCTATTTTTATTCGGAATTCAAAATGTTTTACTGTACAGAACCATGCTGAAACACAGGTCATCAACGACATGGATTTGATCGCGCATTGTGACGGCATAGTGATGGTGTATGCTATTTGTGACCGATCTTCATTTGAATACGCCAACAACTTTATAACGACCATCAGCAACAGTTTATTACTAAGAAAAAAGTGCAAACAAATTCCAGTAATATTGCTGGGGAATAAAGTGGACATGGAGGTTTATAGTCATACAATTTAAAATGGTGTACCACAAAATGGCCTTATGTTATTGTTATGGTCACCAGTGTGTTCTTTTTAATGTTTAATGGGTATAATGCTTCCAAGCGCTTTAAATCCAGGCATGTGGGCTTTTCGTATTGAAAGATAGAACATTTAGGTTTATCCTCGTAAATGTAACATGCAAGGGGTAGGATAGCATATTCATCTTTATCCCCGTGAATGGGAAAACCAAGGGGGTTAAGCAGATCACCTCGCGCTCATCGTCGGGTTACCGGAGCTATTGCAGTGTGTTGTATATGATAGACACGTTCCTTCAATTTGGTAGAACCCATTGATCCGCTGGGTTCAGGCAATGTCCGTAAAGTGCTTTTTGCCCAAGGACACAACCGACTAGCTAGCGACCAGTTTCGCACCTTCAACCTTTCGATTGAAAGGCGACGCACTTAACCGTTAGACCAACGGGCCGAACGTTATCACAAGGGTAATCGTCATATTTACTCGCACCTACCACAGGCGCTATTACAATGCGTTGTTATATGGTTGAAACGTTCCTTTAAATTTGGTAGAACCCATAATCCACTGAGTTCAGGCCTTGTACCCGAAGTGCTTTGGACAATGACACAACCAACTAGCCATCGATATACTCCGAATCTGTAATCCATAGGCTAGGCTGAAAGGCGATTTAGTAATCCACAAAGCTATTAGGTCTTATACGTGGTCATCTTTGGTTAAGTCTTTTTTTCACTGTTCAGATGCGAAGCCTTACAATTTGTTATTTAATTCAGATAACAGTTCTTGTACCCTACAAACAAGAATCTACTCGGTTAAACCAGGTTTTTCAAATGCTAGTAAATTAAACATCTTTTATGTTGTATTCTATTTTTTTGTTTATTTTTATTTCTTTATAAAGCCAAGTGTGTCGCGAGCCTTAGTTGTCTTTAAAACCTATTTTTTAACCAGAGTGGAAGAGAAATTTCGCCTACCGAGGTTCTACAAGCAATTCTTCGCTACAATGTCCCGATAATGTCTGGCGAAGTCTCAGCGGCGGTGGACTTTGACAAAATATTCAAACACTTTAATGAATTTATAGAACTAGTGACAGACGAGAAAAGGGAGCAGCTGAAAAGACAAGCTGCCAGGACACACAAACGCTTCAGTTTAAAACCCTGGGTAAACTCAAAAGTGAAGCATTTACGATCCAAAAGCATGTAAAAGCCTACTGATTATATTATATGGAAGTGCTGAAGTTATTTGGTGTTTCGTCGATTGCTGTTAGTCGTTGTTTTTAGTGGTTGTATTTTAAATGTTTTCAATCACACTGTGAACTTTAAATTAGATCATTATCGTTTTATAATCGGGTTACATACTTGTTTTAATACATACAAGTCGTCCGTACATTCACGGTTTTTTTAATATATATACTGTACATTGTACAAAAAAGTAGAATAATTCATTGCCTATCTTTGTATAATAAACCAGCAAAGTGCCTATTAATATTGAGCATAGGCTGTGGGCATTTCCCTCATTTGTACTGCGCCTGGTTGTCACCGCAAATGTTAGCATAGAATACCAAGTCGATTGCGAGTTAGTGGGGTTATTGAAAAGACACTTAATGCACTTTGCTCTAAGCCCTGAATATTGGATTAAGACTAAAGGAAGAAAATATTAAACGGAAATCAAATATAATTTTACTGTTCGGCCTGGATTATTGATTATCATCAATTTCCACACACGTAGTAAGGTGGGTTATAGTTTACTATTAATTTTCGTGTTTTCGTCGTTCTTGTGTATTAGTATTGTCCTAATTAATGTGTTGCATAAATAAAGCCACGTCCTTACCGTATAAAACACAGTGATATATCTCCAGTAAAACAACATATGGCAGAAGGTATTTTAAAGAATAACATTGTTAATAAATAAACTACCTAGGTGCGAGTTCATGCGCATCACCTGAATACGGAACAAATAATATTCCTAAAAAGTAATCCGTAACTTCAGAATAAGTTACAAATAACAACCGAACACGTAACTTGTACCTTTGCTAATGGAAAACAAAAACAAAGAATTTTTAAAGATCATGCATAGACGCGATATTGTTGTATTTTGCCGGAAAGTCTTTAGAAGATATTATTGAACAGTGAACACCAATATATATCACGCAAAAAGTCAAAATAAATTAACCCCAGCGTAAAAAATTAAACCCACCGATTGACATATATTCCACAACAAGAAATTTTAAATCTGCGACGAAACAGTATTCTAAGACTGTGTGTATATAGAATATATCTGTTTGTGGCACGGGTAATCGTATGATTAATGGGTAAGTACCATTACTGCAAAAGGTTGCTGACATTCAAATAGTGTATGAGTCTTCAATCGAATGTTACAAGTCATGGGTTATTGACAGCAGCTATAACGACTTATATGATAAAATGGAAAATAAGTTTATTCGTCTACATTGCCGCGCTTTACTGTTGCAACTTGTTAACAACAGTTAAAACTGCTGAAGGCGTCAAATCTGAAACAAAAATAAGTGACACTACAGAAATAATAGGATATTTGACATAATTTTATATTTGCCTGCTAAGTTCGCTACAAAATATTGGATTACAAAAAATGAAAGAATACCTATGTTTATATATCTGATTAAGTTTACGTTTTACATATTAATTCACTGCGTTTAAGCAACGTCTATTAAGTACCTTGCCCAAGGTCATAACAAAACACAAAGCGACTAGTTACGATGCAACAGCTGATGGCCCAATACACTAGAAATGAGCTAAAACTGGCTGTAGCAGTTTTGATTCAGCCACAAATTTACTTAGTTGAAGTAAGAACTGTTGGAAGCACTGATCATGTAAGTACAGGATTAGTTTTGAACTTAACATTTTCTGGCTCAAGTTGTATAACTGTTATACTTTTAACACTAGGTATAACATAACAACACACGTACCTAGGCTTTGAAGGGACATGTTCATTTCTTCATCGCTAAAATGTCGTTTCGGAAACGCAGTTATCAAATCAAAAGGGCCAGTGTTGCCATCTTTGCGATTTATTTCGATAAACAACTTAACCGCGGCAAGTGGCTCTTTGGCAGAGAATTGTTGCACCAGAGCAGAACCGTTTGGTAACCTCAGCTGTATAGACGTACTATATATTTACTTTGCATCATTCACAACGTTTATCTGCTTATACAAACTGCCTATATAACAGAAGCAAAACAAAATAATTCTTTTGGGTGGAATATTTTATAAAATCTATCTAAAATATTTATTTTTGTGCTTGGCTCTTTATTTTGCTTTGCGCAAGGCTTTTAGCAGACATTGCCTAAACCAAGTGAATTAATAGGTTGTACTAAATTAATGGAACATCTCAATCATATACACCACGCTTCAATAACTCCGGCAACCCAACAGTCGTCAGATCATGTGAGGTGATCTGATGATTACTCGTGTGATAACGCCCTTTGTGTTTATCCAGCCACAGGATAAACCTGAATATCCTATTCTAAACATTAGTTAAAAAAAGCCCACTCTCATACCTGCAACCTCGCATGTGTATGTTCCTTTTTAACAGGAGAAGTTGCAGTGGTTGCACTTGTGGTCGCAATGGGAAGAGAGGCTCCAAGCCGCTTTTCTTCTTTTTCTCTTTCTTCCCTTGCTTTTTTATCTGCACGATCTCTTGCAATTTGCTCTTTCACCCGTTGCCGGGCTTTATGATCGTCGAGTTTTTCCCGTCTTCGTATTTCAGCTTGCCTCTGCGCCTCTTTCCATTGTATGCTGTAGCATAAGCATTGCACAATTATCAATAAACATTATTTTCATCTGTATAGCTTGGTGGGTTAGAGCGTCGCCTTTTAGTCAAAAGGGTTATAGGATCAAAAACTAATCAATTGTGTTTTCTGCAAGAAACACGGACATAACATGGATGCAGTGAATAAGTTGGTACATACTTTGCAAACCACACCATAGAATGCTTACACTTTGGTTATTCTATGAATTAACAAGGCAGAGATATATTACACTGACATGTTGATACAAATCAACTAATAATATGCGTAAGATGATGTGGTTCTAATCGACTGTCAAACAATTGCCATGAATAAGAATGGTACTTCATATATAAGGTAAATTCTAGTACAGTTTAATCTCTGAGGTGATGTGTCGAAATTTAGACTTTTACTATTGATCAAACTGGTAGAACATATCTATTCTAGAATAAATTCAAATAAAATTCGTACTCCGCTTTAATTTTGTTGATATCTTGCCCACTTTTCCTGCGTTGAATTTCAGCTTCGATTTGTCGTTTCTTGTCCTCTGCTTCTTGTTCTTGTCTTCGTTGCTTTATTTTTTCTTGAATTCTGTTGCAAAGACAATTCAAACTATTTAAAACACTGCATTATTTTAGTCTTTTATATTAATTGATCTCTTCATAAGTAACTTAAAAAATCATAAACACTTACAAAAAGTTAAGTTCCAGATCATTAATCTACTAATTCAAATTTGTTCCAAACTTGTAGAACAGTTTAATGGAAAAAAACTATGAGCACAAGATAATCTGATGATTTCATGTTTTATAATGACACTGTGTTTCCATGGACATAAACATGAGTATCTTTATTTTACTTTTAGCATTATCTGATAGAGTATTAAAGTTTACGGAGTATAAAAAGAATAAAAAAGAATAAATATAAAAACTAGCAAACAATAAAAATATCTAACTTTCTTAGTTTTTCAGCCTTTTCTTCTTCAGTGAGAACTTGCTTTGTTTCTGCAGCCAAGTCTCCTTGGCTTGATTCCCTTTCAGCAGGTGGTTCCTCTGCAGCAGCTGAAAGGAGAGAAAATGATGTAGTTCTTATGGCTACACATAAAGGGAATAAAGTCTGACCAAGAAGCCGCGTGGGTGAGTCTGTCACCTTTAGCCGAAGGGTTGCAGGTCTGAAAACTGGTCGCTATCCAGTCAGTTGAGTCCTTGGGCAAAGCACTTAGCGGATATTGTCTGAACTCAGTGGATTGATTGGTTCTACCAGATTAAAGTAATTTCTCAGTATTTCAACACACACTACAATATCTCAGTTACCGGAGATCATACTATGCAATACCATGCAAGCAATATATCCTTCCACATGGTAATAGTTACAATATCTTATGCCTGCTGCAGATTTACTGGAGGTAATGCAGATGTAGGTGTTATATAATGTTAACTTACACCTATTAATTCACTAGGTCCATGCAATGTTTGCTGTTTAAGGACACACCCGACTTCTTACAACATTTCAGATGTGTGCAGATCAATGAATAAATGAGCTAATTGGCTTAAATACAACTGATACCTCTAATAAATATATTTCAAACTTGCCTGCAGATTCCTGTTGCCCTAGATGAGCTAACCAGCTAAATGACTACAGTAACAAGAATATCCCTTTTGGAAATATAAGCTCTGAAATGCAAGTTCACCTGGATTGCTTTTTGAGTCGAGGCGGTAACCCTGCGGAGGTTGGTAAGGTTCATCAATGTCAGGATCTTCATTATGTTCCAGAAGCCATTCCATCGCTGCCTGCACTCCACGGTCCCCCATCTTCAACCAAGCCTTTTCACTGGAATTACAATGACACATTTATCATTATTAAAATTATGTTATTTTAATATATTATTTTAATTCCTGCTTTCTATGTTTCTGCTTTCTTTGTATACATTGTTAATGCTGTATTAAATTAATATAACCTGCTGACCAAATAAATCAATGAATGGTATAAAAAAGCAATGGAAATAAACATTAGCCAATTGGCGGAGTGACCATGGTTTGCTGACATAGTAACTGATTTCATACAAATTTCCCATAAAAGATTTCATACAAATTTATGTATAAATTTTCCAAGTGATCCTGTAGTAATTAGAGGCACCCTAGTATATGCAGAGGCACCCTAGTACCAGTCTGGAAAGTATGGCAGATCTCGACGAGATCTCGCGGGTGCACGATCCCGACAGCCGGGTGCACGATCCTAATGCGTGGTGCAGCTATACCAAGCAATTATGTTACATATCGCCAATTCTCTGTTGGAACTTTCGTAAACCTATAGAAACGGCTGAAATAGAAATACACGGTACAATAAATAATATTTTTCTGTTTTGGACTTTAAGTTTGCCTCAATTAATCAACTCTGGAAAGCACTTAATGTTCCATATTTTTTTGAAATGTGAATTCCCATATCGTACCCATTACTATTCAATCGATTTAATCCAGTCCTAACAGATAAAATTAAATTAGAGTTTCAGGTTTAGGATTAATAAAGTACCGTACGTATCAGTGTTCGAGACTATTTGTGCGATTCAATCTGACCGCATCGAATGCTTAATCGACGTTTCCTGGGTTAAGGGAAAGCTTATTTACTGTGCTTTTCATTGAATGCGTACGATTAGTCGTAGGGCTGCGTTAAATGCGTTAATCGTTGACGAATGGTTTGTTTTTATATAGCAAGTGCAGGTTAGCAGGGGTGCATTTTACGATTTTTCGGGTGCATTTATGATAGTTTAAAAAATATCGCGGGTGCACTTGCCATGCTTTCCATACTGGCCCTAGTACATCCCTTTTCTTTATTGGATAGTGAAAAAATATAAGCTATATATGAGCCTGTATTGTTTCAAAATGATAAAAGGGGATACTTTTACTAAAAAATACAGATACCTAAAATACAGATATATATTTGATTAGATAATATTTTGCCATAGGATAGGATAGTCCATGTCATTCGCGTGAATGGGAAACTGCAATTGATGTTATCACACTCAACCCCAGAACCCTAACTCCAACCCCATGTTTAAAACTAACTCTAATGCTCTAATCTTTATTTTAATCTGCAGTTTCCCTTCTTTTAGTTTTCCTTATTGAACACAGCTTAATATTTAAAACAATACTTACGCCCTGTTTCTTAAAAATCCCATTTCGACCAACGTATCAACACCAGACTGTGACGACATGGTTATTAATTTTCTTATGATTTATCCTTGGAGACCAGAAGTGAATAGAAAATCCCTGTTTATTTTATTTTTATTATTTTAAATTACGCAGCAAATTTCACCTCACACCAGTTTCATTCTAATAAAATCCCCTAATTTGAAACAGCAAAAGATACATAGAAATAATATTTTGAGGGGAACCAAAGATTGTAATTGTTAAAATGTTGAACGGTAGTTTGGGTGATAGGATAGCGGGACCGAATTAGACACGGATTTTTATACAAAAAGGCCCAATAGTGATCCCATTTGGGCTGTAAAATTTAGTGCATTAAATACTTCGCCAAGGCTGTGCTGAACACTGACGTGGCCATGTAATTATATTGGTTTAAATGTATTTTAATAATCCATGGTTTGCAATTTGTAAATATGGAATAATTGGTATCTACATACCTGCATGTGTGAAAATTATTTAAAATTAGATTAATGTATATTTTTGTTCATTACAATAAAGATGTATTGTAGGAACTATTTAAAAAATAGCTAAAACTGAAGCTTTTATAAGAGTGTTAATATCACACAGTTATATCCAATTACAGCATATAGTCATACAGTTAGGGTAACCATGCCAAATGTATAAACAGAAACCTTAACTTAAGTTGTCCTTCTTCCGGGCACTGCGAATGTTAACTAAAAGAATCCATAAAATGGCTTGAAATCTTATTAAATTAAACTTGAAACATTATAACCAACCAATTTAATTGTTTTTACTAAAGGATGTATGAAAAAATCCACCTATGAAAAAACATGAAGCTTTAAATCACTAAATTTTTTTTTTATAACATTGAAATGGTGTGAACAGCTATTTTAAATGTGATCGGCCTTGTTGCTTCTTTTTCACTTAACTTAATAACTAAAATTTAATTTATTTTAAATAATAAAATATATTCAATAAATACAATCAGTAAATTTTTAAAAACAAATACACACAAATTATTAAATCAGACCAAAGAAATTTCAGGAGTGTACTCCCCACTATTTTCAAGGTGATACGCCGCTTTTTTATTTTCATACTTTTTGAATCGGTGACCATTGACACAACCTTGCAAAATAATTGTATGGGAGAAACCAGGCACGGCCTTTCAACCATCCCACAGTGTGGTCACAGAACTGTTTTATTTGTAGTATAGACATAGTTTTGAACAGCCTAATGTCTTTCGCTGTACCTTCCCTGGTAGTATTTTATTTTGATTGATAAATATTTAATTTTGTGGGAGAAATAAACATATTTTTTATTTTATTTAGTGCTGCACCATGTTTCGGAATATCTATGATAATGATTTTGGTCTTGGACCGAGGAACAACAAGTTCAGCAATAATTACAGATGTTACTCGAGCAGTTTCGGTGCGCTTTCCGATCAAAAGAGCCGTGACATTCAAAAAGGAGGCAAAATTATAATGCCTCCTTCTGCACTGGATCAGCTTAGTCGGTTGAATATTTCCTACCCGATGTTGTTTAAGTTGGTCAACCTGTCTAAGAACCGATCAACACATTGTGGGGTGTTGGAATTTGTAGCAGAGGAAGGTGTGATCTATCTGCCGTACTGGATGATGCAAAATATGCTGCTTGGAGAAGGTGATCTGGTTCAGCTTGAAAACTGCACTTTACCGGTTGCGACATACGCGCGATTTCAACCACAGACTATGGACTTCCATGACATTTCGAACCCGAAAGCGGTGTTGGAAAACGCACTTCGAAACTTCGCGTGCCTAACCAAATCGGATATGATAGCAATTCAGTACAATAGCAGGCAATATGAGCTATGCGTTCAAGAGGTGCGACCAGAAAACGCTGTCTGCATTATCGAATGTGATGTAAGTCTAGAGTTCGACGCCCCGGTCGGTTACGTCGCGCCAATTCCACAGCCGAGAAAAACAGAGTCGGACATGGTGATTGGAACTCCGGACATGAAACAAGCGATACAAGAGTACATTAAGGAAACCTCTGGGTTCTCCGCGTTTGACGGAACTGGAAATCGACTCGACGGGAAAAAGAAACGAACACGGCAAAAGAAAAGTGAGATTGACATGAGCAATGTTCAGAGAGGGGTACCCAATTACAAGTGGAGGTTTGGCCAGCTCACTTTCATTCGGAATAACGAACCAAAGAAACAAGCAGATGACGCTGACTCTTCCTCTAACTTTGAAGCGTTCACAGGAAAAGGGCAACAGCTGAGAAAAAAGAAAAACAAAAATATTTAAACATCGAAACCATTTCCTTTATATGAACACCTTCTTTTAATAGCTTGACTATAAACAGAAATAAATACATTGAAATTAAATAAAACTCTTTTACATAAGACATGTTTCTCTATTTGTGCAGCTACTAATGTATTTATATTTATTTGTCATTGTTCTGCTTAATTGTTCGAATTAATTCCATTTTTTCATATGTAGATGGCCTTTACAGTCTGCTCTTTTCTTTCATTTTCTTTATGTTTAAGTACAGAATATTAGTTTCTGATATGTTGTCTACGAGTAGTTTATACCAATGAAAATGCCATTAAAAATGATACACTAAAAATGAGGGAAAATGAATTTACAGTTACTATTTAACTGTGCTATAAATATTATCCTCTACAGTTTCAAATCACCACACTGTTCCAAGGAAAATTTATAGGCGCGGAGGAGAATAACTGGGCTAATTTTAACTATGCCCCAAACTCTAATTTTAAACTTAAACGTAACTCTAGGCACTACCCATAATACTGATCCTTACGCCTTTATCTTTATTTTTGTCAGTTTCCCTCCTTCACTATTTAATTCATTTAGTTTTCCCCCACTGTTCGACTTCCGTATGTAAGATATGCTGGTTTACATTGTTGTATTGGTTTATTGAATCCATGTGTCATGTACATGGGCCCACCGAATTGTCTGTTGCTTCGTTTTACGTTGCATTCTTGCTCACAGTATTAAGGTGATTGTTATTATGTAATTCACGACCAGTACATGATGCCGGTGTTGAAAAGCAAAACGGAGATTAACCTGATCCGGTTGTTGGCTCGGTGTGAAGTAAAGGCTGCAGACAATGTTAAAGATGACTGGAGGCTGGAACAGGTGAGAATGATGTTTTTAAAATGATGTGAAAAACTATTAAATATATTTAGGGGGATAGGATAGAATATTCATGTTAATCCCTGTGAATGGGAAAACCAAGGGGGTTAACACACGGGCAAGCGTCAGATCACCTCGCGCCCATCGTCGGGTTACCGGAGCTATTGCAGTGTGTTGTGTATGATTCACACGTTTCATCAATTTGGTAGAACCCATTAATCCACTGGGTTCAAGCAATGTCCGTTAATTACCTTTTCCAAGGACACAGCTGACTAGCTAGTGACCAGAATCGAACCCGCAGCCTTTCGACTGAAAGGCGCCGCACTAAACCACCAGACTAAACGGTCAGATATTTGTTTACTCAAATAGCTTTGTTGGGTTGATCCTAAAACAGTGGACTTGTGGTTGTACTAAAATAAAACAACGACCCAATCAATATACAACACACTGCAATAGCTTCAGTAACTAGATAGTAGACATGAGATAATCTGATAATTGCCTGTGTGATAACTCTTGCATATTTTCATTCACGGGTATAAACATTAAACCTATATATCCTATTTTTATATGCATACAATATCAACTGAAAAAAGTAATACGGAGATACATTAATGGTATTTCTTTTTTAGTACGTTGAGTGCTTGGAGACATACCTGGAAGAACTAAAGAAAGATACACAAAAGTAATTTTTTTAAATCTTTAAAAAATTGATAAAACCGTGCATTTTGTGTTGATCATATGACTTTATTATTTTTTGTTCCATTTAAACAAGGAAGCCCAGTGAAGAAGCACTGAAAGAATATGCCAAGAAGATTGCATTTCTAAAGGACTTTTTGAACACCAGAAACTTGGTGGGTAATCAACCTATGTTTGTAGTAAAGTTTGGATTTAAAGGAAACAACTATGTTATGAGTTTAAAGTGTGAGTTTAAAGGAGTTTATAGTATGAGAACGTATGAATAAAGTATGAAGGAAACAAATATGTTATGTTGTTATCCAACCATTTATATTTACAGCCAACTGCTGCCGAAAAAGCACTTGCAAATCAACTTCTCATTCCATCAGATAAACAAACCATTCCAGGATTAATCGGTTCCCCAACAGGCAAGTTTTAAACTCATTAATAGAAGGTTGAAGTATATTCTTGTTAATCCTCGTGATTGGGAAAGTGCAGAGGGCATTATCACATGGTCAATTGTTAGATTATCTAGTTCCAACCATCGGACCACCTTAGCTATTTTAGTGTGTGATTAAGACGTTCCTTTAGTTTGGGTACAACCAATTAATACACTAGGTTCGAGCAAAGTCATGTAAATAAGTGCCTTGTCCAAGAACACAACCGGTGACACACTTAACTACCAAACTATTAGAGTAAAAAAATTGCACTGATGATTATATGCTTGCGATATCTTTGCTTAACATTTAGTATAGTTAGGTTATAATTATCCCTGTGGATGGGGTAATAAAGGAGGGCTGTAAAACCCATCTTGAGTTGTCATTTCATCCTAAAATGATAATAAAATCTGATTCTCTCAATCTCTCCTGTGGGCTTTCCTTGTCAAAATGTCAAAAACGGTCTTCTAATGTCAAAACATTTAAAAAAGGTCTTCTATTGTAGAAATCAAGCAAATAAAAGTCGTTTCCATTTACTCTAACTTTGTGTTTTTTTTGCTCAATTTGCCCTGCACGACTGGCTGTTTTCTGTCATTTTACTGGAAGTGTTCATGTCTTTTTTGGCAATAAAGGACATTGTACTTGTCGGATTAGCTTGTGCCCTCAGTCAATTTGCCGAAGCCACCTTAGTGTGTTGGGTATTCGACATTACTTCAATATTAAAACACCATATTTCAATACACTGAATCAAGGCAACGTCCGTGTCTGTAAAACTGTTAACAAAGTAGGTAGGAATAACAATTAGAACCTTCTCAGGACAGTTCTTTGGTATTTTTAATTATTCATATAAATATTATTTTCATTTGCATCAGGTAAACAAATCAAGCAAAACGCTGCGTTCAAATATCAATCTCAAATGAAAAAGGAGCTTTTTGCAAAGGTAGGAAAGAACACTACTTCAAATTTTAGTTATACTGATTCTTCATGTATAGTTTTACCATCATCTTATTGTTTGATCATGTTTCAGAGTGATGGTGCCACATCTGATGATACAACTCTTCGTCATAGGAAGTAAGTATTAAAGGATCTTGAGTTGAAAATGTAGCAGTTCACATAAGCGATTAAACAATGCTGACAGATTAGTCTGGTGGTGTAGTGCGTCGCCTTTCAACCGCAAGGTTGCGGGTATGAAACTAGTCGGTTGTGTCCTTGGGCAAACGAACATTACCTGAACCCAGCAAATTAATGGATTCTGCTAGATTAAAGGAACATGTAAATTATACACAACACACTGCAATAGCTCCGGTAACCGACGGTATGTGACTTAATCTGATGATTTCCCGTGTGTTAACCCCCTTGGTTTTCCCATTTACGGGGATAAACATGAATATCTTATCCTATATTTCATTTTACAACATTCCATATGACTTTCCAGCATAGGAACACGAAATGTAGACGAAGAAGTGAAACATCAGCAAAATGTTCATGAAAACATCGCCGAAGAGATCATCTCCCTCACTAGGAACCTTCGTCATAATATCACGGTGTCCGGTAACATTATAAGAGATGATACCAAGGTAACAGCCATTGATTATTGGAGGTTTTCTTTATTTGTTCCACCTGATAACTATGAGTTGCCTTTCTGCTGAAAGTTTGATTAAAACCAGTCACTGACTAAGTTAGCTTTGTTTTTGGGCAATAAGCGGACATCAACTGAAGGAATAGCTCTGGTAACCCGGCGGGGGGCGCAAGGTGATAAGACGATTGCGCGTATGTTAACCCCTTTGGTTTTTCCACTCACGGTGATAAACATGAATATTCTATGCTCTCCTATCCAGTGTGTTGTGTATGACATATTATTTCAATTTAGTAGAACCCATTAATCTGCTGGTTTCAGGCAATGTTCGTTAAGTGCCTTGCACCTTGCCCAAGGACACAGCCGATTAGCTAGCGACCAATTTCGAACCTGCAACCTTTTGGTTGAAAGACGTGTTACTAAACCACCAAACTAATCGGTAACCCAGTAGATTAACGGTTTCGACTTATTGAAAAAATGTCTCAATTACACACAATGCAATAGCTCCCTAAAGGTGAGCGCAAGGCAACCTCACAATTTCCCGTGTGGTAACGCTCATTTGTATTCAGAGATAAAACACAACCTTTCTTCTATCTAACTGTCTATCTTAATAAAAAAATAATTAAAAAACCTAATTTTAAGTAATACTGCCGCTACGCGATTGCTTCGGCCTAACATACGTTTAAACAACCTAACAGGTGATACAGCAGTCCGTGAAAAAGGCGGATTCCAACATCAGCCAACTAGAGCACGAGTCCAACCGCTTGGAGGCGCACCTGCGCAAAGGCACAAACTGGTGGCTATGGATCTCATTGGCTGTGGTGTGCGCCACTTTCCTGACTATGATCGTTTTTATTCGATTTTTTCCGAAACCAAGATAACGGCATTGTCAAAGTGCTACATTTTTGCGTATCTTAGTCATACCTGCGGTGCTTTAAGGTTTATGACTATATGAAGGGCTGAAAATTTGTATAACGGACAAGTGCAATAGTGTTTAAAGTGCAAGTTTTTGAACTGCGCGTTCAACCTTAGTACATTTGTATCGTGCACGCCTGCGAAGGTCGGGGAAATAAATATGATGGTGATCAACTAAAAGTTTTTTGAAGCAGCTCAATCAGTAAATGTTTGATTCCTAGAAGCCGAAAGGTTGTAAACTCTAAATCGGACGGTAGTGTATTTGGGACAGGTACTCGTCGTTTTACTAGAAATAAGAAATGTTTTAAGCATATACTAAATACTTCAACAGCTCTGGTAACATGCCAGTAGGCGCGTGATACCGCATATTAAAGCTTCATTGCGTGTTCGTGAGGGAATCTTTGGGTTTGGCGGCCATGACTAAATATACCTACATTAGTTAAGTTAATTGGATTACATAGGGTGTTTTAGCCACTGTCGATTTGTCTTTTCCGTTTCCATTTTTATAGAAGCTCTGGTGCGTGTTTTCATCGTGGAAACAAAAAATAAACTGCCCTTGTGGTAACTGCCTGCGTTAATGATCACTTTCTGGTCTTGCAAACTAAAGGTGTCATATTGGGGTTATCCCTATCTTAAGCCACGAAGTAGAGATAGGATAGGATATTCATGTTTATCCCCGTGAATGGGAAAACCAAGGGGGTAAACACACGGGGAATCGTCAGATAACCTTGCGCCCATCGTCGGGTTACTGGGGCTATTGCAGTGTGTTGTATATGATAGACACGTTTCATCAATTTGGTTGAACCCATTAATCCGCTGGGTTTCAGGCAATGTCCGTAAAGTGCCTTGCCCAAGGAAACAACCGACTAGCCAGCGACCAGTTTCGTACCTACCACCTTTCGATTGAAAGGCGACGCACTTAGCCGCTAGACCAACGGCCCGGACAGTAACAGAGGATAACGTGCTTGGTCATGATAAAGAAGTAGTTTGACTTAGTTTGCATACATTCAGTGAAGAGTTTCCCTACTCCCTGTTCCTTCCTCTTCATTTTTTAAACTTGGCCAGGTCTTAAACCTATAGGAGACCCTTGGCTCGTAATTTCCAAATGTAATTTTGTATACGAATCGGTCGCACTAATCGTTAAAGCAAAGTACCTTTCTATTCCGAGTCCGCCAAAATTACTTTTTTCAATCGGGCTAGGTTTGGATAACCTCATGGGCTTGTCTCCAAATTTAAAATACCCGATCTCGACCGATCGTAAATTTATCAATTGAGCAATTTTTATCAGGCTTTAGTATCGAATCCATTATGGGGTCGTTTTTCTAACACCGTGTTTTGTATAGAACAGTGTATGTGTATCGGTCTTGATAACCTTTCGGCCACATGACCGTACCTACCGATTGAGTTTACCGACCGCTCATTCCTTTCAAACGCCTCTTCTGATCATTTAAAGCTTATTTGGCTATTTATGTTTACTCTTCAGTCGTGGGAAGTTATTAAGCCCGCGAAGTAACAGAGTCGCCAATTTCCTGCAATTGTTGTGGGTGAGAGTACGGGTCGCTTTCAGTCTACCGAGTTATTGTGTCTTCTCACAAACATTTTCCTTTGATGGCACAGCCGAATTGACGTGAAAGCGAAAAGCAGGACGCTCGAAATGCCAACATTTCGGGTTGCACTAGCCTGACAACTGTCCGTGATAAATTGCTGCAGAATTGTAGCCACTTCGTACTCTTTACGACACTTCTATTGATCAAAGCTATGAACAATGCCTTGTATTCATTTTCTGTGCCGTTACTGGCATTCGTATAAAAGGATCTATAACTACGTTCTTTGTCAGCATGTAAATAGAAATAAAAACAAACTATAAGCACCCCGTTTCGGGTCGTGATTAATTCCGACATGTTATGCTAAACGATGTCGCGACTAAGTTCTTGGCATGAACAAACAATACAGCCTTGTTCATTTACATAAGCGTCAATTTCATGATAAACGGCATGTCCTTTATAGAGCTAGGACACGGGTCGAAGCCCGTTAGTCTTGTTGCCCGCATATATTCGTGTTTAACTTCCCACTTAAACGTGGGAAAATCCGTTCGCGGTCTTGTTTAAGACGTAATGTCATTAAAACGACAAGTCCGGATTTGCACTACTTACAACATTTACACCTCCATTAGAAACAAAGGCAGCGTGGGACGCATAATGGGTCTTTTGGAAAGAGCGTTCCAAACGCATTTTCATATACGGACACCTCTGTGTTATTTCAGAGCTAATTCACTGTGCAACCGCAGTAAGCAAGACGACAGGGCCACTTTCAAGCGTCATCAGTCCTCCATGGCGAAACTGCAGATGTCAAGTGAAAGGCCATCGCCAATGGAACCACGCGACCCACGTCGCACCATTATGACGTCACAATCGCTGGCTCGCGCGGTGTCTTTGTCCGCCTCTCGTTCATAATGTTTTAAAAACCACATAATCGGTTTCTGAGATACGTCATTGCAACAAAGGGTATGTGCAGACCCGACCATTCACCAACCGTTTATTCCAATAAGTATATTTGTCCTGACCTTCAACGTGATCTTTTCAGACCTCTATGAGGTGCGACGTCATTCGATAAATACATTACCAGCACCTGCGTTGATCGATACGTAGCTTTCCCCTTTATAGTCACGCACTCATTAGATGGGATATAGCTAATCCCATACAGCGTTGTGCCAAAGACGACGCTCTAATTTGTATCTATTAAACTATTACATCGGCTTTTGCGTGACTTGGATCTATAATTCAACGAGAGCACGGACACGTAAACGTCATTGTTGGAGCGACGTCAAGTTTACAATCTTTTAATTTGCTCTAAATACCAGTTATACAACTGTTTGAACTGTTGTTAGTGTTATATAACATAGGTTGTTTTATCCTCTATATATAGTTTTATGGATTCTTTGTAAACTGACAGGACCCAATCGACTTAAAAAACCAACAGGTGTTTAACCCAAGATCAAGGAATTCAAACTGCGTTTATATACCTCATGCGCCATAAAATAAGTCGGTCGCGATAAATGTAAAACTCGCCGTTCCGAGTTTTTTCGTTTTTTTTTGTGCATAGTTTCGAACCCAAGTTGACTAGGTCCAAGTTTGTTTGCTGTTTACATATCAGTCGGTCGCGATACCCGTACCGTCAGACAATACCCGTACCGTCAGACTTCTATTCTTTGCCAAATTCTAAACTTTGCCATTTCTTTTCAAACCTTTTCCCTGGATCGGGTGTCGATGCCGTCTTTGCTTGTTCTCGGCTCCGTTTTTGAATAAGATGCTGCCTAAAGGTCGGTCGCCTTTGCTATTCAACCAGCCCTTTTAACTAGGTTATGTTTCGGAGCCATACACGATGGGCACGTTACTATCACTGTTTTTGCATAGAAATCGGTGTATGTTTTGGTGGCATTAAGCATTCGACAAAACCACCGTTTCTTGTAAACCAAGCGACCTATTCTAAAGGGCGTTTTGTTTCCACCAAAACACCACGCGGAAGGTAATGCAAAATAATATGACCGCGTGGAGTGCTAGTGTGCTCTAGCACTGAACAAATAGAATTCGTACCGTACCGTCGTGTGGCCGAATAGTTAATGCGAGCTATGCATATACCACTGACAGTCTTGACGACCAGCCCATCATTAGTTCGAACCTGAGCCCGGTAAAAAAATTAAAAAAATAAAATTTGTACCACTGGAAAAAGACCGCATTATTGTTTTATTTGCAATGTTTATGATGACAAAACTAAGAATAATATTGATTTCGCGTATATACAATAATAGTTCGGGGAATCTTTTATTATCCGCTTATGCATCAACTTTAAAAACGATTTTCTCCGCCCACCTTTAACTAGGGTTGACCGCTACATTCCATTTCTATTTGTACTTTTCAGCGTAACCATATAACCGCTGTAACTGTGTTTAGTCATTCGTCACTCGCTCCCTAGTGTATTGATCATTTAACAAAGATATAAATTTCACATTCCCCTTGTTTAAACAGTATAAAGCAAGCTGCTGGTGCCGCGGCAGTGGCGCGCCGTAAAAATGGCGAAGAAAAAATGATATCGTCATGAAAGTGTTTCGTCGGGATATTTAATGGGGTCGCAAAAACGCCAAGGCTGTCTGTTTAGCTGAGTCGTGATCGGGAACACCGAGGCCCAGGCGACGCGAAGAACGATAAACGGATTTCGCATCGGCCGGAAAAGGCTACGAATTTCGGGGAAGGTTTCCTTGAAAATGTCGAGAAGCGTAGTTCAGGTCGAGGGCTGTGCAGTCGACTTAGTACTTGAGTTATTTTATGCGCATTTAAGTACATTCGTTGTACATAAAACGAATCCATTTTACACACAATATTAAAATGTAAGACAATAATTTAAAATTGGGTAAAAAACGTAAATCTATGTCTGATGAAGACGTTTTTACAATACGTATATATAAAGCTAATTGGATTGTAGGAAATTGCTTTATTTGTCCGATGTCAGACAACGCGTTGTTTCGCAATTTATACGAGTCACTTTACAAGAAGTGTAAACACAGTAGGCTATCAATCCTGTATATTAAAATTATGCACTTAATGTTATAGCAGATCGAATAGAGTCATAGTCGACACGAAAAAGTTTTTTACGTCAACTCTGACACGAGAGCTTTCTGTTTCCGTATCTGCAAGTATGACAAGGCATTTTTAGTACAGTTGTACAAATTCAACCACAGTCATGTGTATATATTCAGCATGCTTTAACTAAATCTTCGATTCTGAACTTCGTAGGTCCTTTCCCGAGTATTCAATTGATTGGACAGTGTTTATCAACGAAAAGTAAGACCAGGCCAGGACGTGGACACAAAAGGCCTGATTCTAAGTTAATCGGGGCAACACTGAAAAGCTAAACAAGTATTGCGCGGATATTAAAAATCTGCTAGTTGCTATGTACCCCCCATTAAAAATCGACTACCGGCGACTACTGTTGCAAGTAACGTGTTTTGATTCATTTTAGAAAGCAAGGCTCCAAAGAATTTTAAATCCTTACAAATATATCTCAAGTGTTAATATAAAATGTAATTCCAGTCGTTTTATCTGATGACAACTAAAAGGGCCAGGTGCAGTAGAAAAGTTAGGGGTTTGCCTCAATTTTACTGCTGTGCATATATTGTGGCGTCCTATGGCAAGGTCTAGTCTGTGTACTTGGATTTAACGATTGAACGGAATTCTCTTCGTAAAGAGATCATTTGATTTTAAATAGCAAATCATCAGCTGGTAAATACACAGTCGAGTTCTTAGGGTATCCAGCGAAAATAGAACCAACCAACAGGTGCAGATAGACATTTAACGCAATGCGTTTTGAGAAACGTATGGTCGCATGTTACAAACCGCTGGTTATTCGAGACAACATTGTTGGCTAGCCGCAACCCGCACGCGCTGAAAAACGCGTAACATTAAATCGGACTCTTTATATCCGAGGCATAAAGTCCAGCACGGGTTCGGTTTCGCATCCAACTTGATAACATCTTCACGTTTTCCTTGTTGCTTATTAAACTTTCTCCAATTACAGGCATGTCGTGCCAGGTCGTGTATTAATATCAGATTTACTGCATGCAAGGAATAATCCCAACGTCCGAAGGTTAGAATCATGAGGCTGACAAGTCGTTCAAGGATCAGTTTTCTTGCTGCTTACTTTCTGTGGAGCTGGAGCGCCCTGCTCGCTAGTGCCGCTTGGTGGTGAGTATATGGGATATCTATTAGTTTAAATTAGTTTATTCATTTTTTGCCCCGGTATAAAATAACGGCAAACGAATCAAATCAGGGTACAGAAACCGGAAAAGACGGCAAAACGAACAGTCGTTAAAACACGTCATTAAAAAAGGATTTAAACTTTAAGTATATTGCGGACGCAACCGCCAAACCTAGACAAATTTCCAATAAATTTTAAACATTTTTTATAACGATGAATTACCTTGCTTCCAAAAAAAGAATATGTATATATATATATATATATATATATATATATATGCCTTTTCGATTAAATTATGCTCCGTTTTTTTTCTCTAAAAAGTTTACTGTTAACCCAGGCGATCGTAAAATTACTTTGTAAAATATTTCTTCTTGGCATTTCTCCCAGGCAAGTAATGTCTGGCAAGAAAATGAAATTCCGTTTTAGGTGAATTTGTAAAAAGCAATTCCCAGAACCGATTTCGCTTGTAAACATCCTTCATAGATCATTTTTGTTTTATGGGGACCACAACAAAAAGTGCCTGAAATTATCATTACCAGCGCTAATGACATGTCAATCATACGTAGCCGGGTTAGTCCGTTCTTGGCCTGTACGTTTGGACTTTGGAGCGGTGGATTTTTGACTTTTTTAACATTTTTGAATTGCCGTGCAGTTGTAATAGACTAAGCATACGAGAATAAACACGAATACACGAAACTGCATAGTACAATAGAAAACGGTTTAGAATGTGTAATATCTCTCACTGTCACGGTGACTTTAATTTCATCACAAATAAAACAAATTGTGAAGTCATAAGCACTAAGTCACGTCAAAATTAAAGTAACATAAAGTGAAAATTCGTCTTTGCAGCAAATGTGTAAAACTCTTAAAGCACACAAGCTGACAGACGTGGCTTTAGAGGCTTAAAATACGCGCCATGTGCGGTTGTCAGCCTGCGCGCCGCAAAACACGCCGCATTCTTTCCCATAACTTCAGAGAACCGTTGCTGGGTCTTGTAGTTTCCCAGCAAATTGCTGGCGCATCTAAACAAAGTTCAAAGGCGAAGACGCGTCTTCTATGCGGTCATCCAGCCGCTGGACAATGGATACGGGTCTGGGTCCGTCTTATAGAACCCCCAACCCATGAGAAGGCACGTACCGGCCTCGACCACCTGTCCCCACCTCCCTGACGGCCATTAGCGGTGCAACCGCGTCCCAGCTGCCCCAACCGACCCAAATATGGGGTTGGCTTCGTCTAATCGAGTTAGGGGGTTGGGGTGCGTGCTTACCGACAACTAAAGAGCTTGGGTGAAGCAGGGGGGTGCTGCGGCGACAGGTGTTTCGAATTAATTTGAGGAGGTTATTAATTGCTGGGCACGCTTGTTTGTTCCATCTTCTTTTCACACATTGAATGACTTTCGTTATTGTCGGTGGTTAACCGGTACACTTAAGCTGTCTTTACACACCTAGTGCAACTTCTATGCGGTGAAACATGTCACCACCTCTGCACCTTACCCTAAATCTCGTCCGCGGACGGTTAAGTTTCGCCTCATTAACTCGAACCCTCGCTTGCAACGCCGGCGATAGAGCAACAAGCGGCCGGATTTGGAGCCGTCTTTCGCCGCCCCGTCACGCAGTCGTGTCTCGGCCTCCCTCGCACCTCAGGTATGCGCGGCACGCTAAACGGTTCTTATCATCACCTTTCAAATCAGCTTAGCAGACCAAAGGCAATAACTCCAACGGTGTAAGCTGCGTTAAGCTTAGCGGCGGGTATTCATAGAAACAATACAAAATCTTAAAGATCAATTATCTCAACATTTTTGAACTATTTAACACGAGAGATAATCGGTGTCAAACGCAAGAAATACACCTGAAGAAGACCCCCATTAAATTTGTAATAAGACTAGTGAATATTTTAACTTGAGTCCGGTCGTGTGGCAGAATGGTTAACGCGACCAATACATACACCAACTTCGAAAAAACGATCTTAAAACCATATAGGGTTCGGAACTAAACTCGGTAAAAAATATATATGTATATGCTTTAATTCTAGAACGGCCAAATATATTCCAATATTGAATAAAGTACTGAAACAATACAAAGCTATATGGTTAAAATCTTAAGTCCTTTTTGGATTATTTGGCGGCGAATTGTGAAAAAATGTCCATATTCGCGTATTAGTTTTGCTCAGTTCCGTTTGGATGTGTATAGGAAGTAGTATAAATTTCCCTGAGTTTTATTCTAAGCAGCGCCCAGTTCTAAGTGCTTATTTTTACGAAACGTCAATCAAATCGTTCGGTCATTCAACTTTGAAGGCAATTTTGCCGGATAAGACAGACTGACCTGTTACTTCAAGCCGATTGATTTTAAAGTCTCTTTGGGGGAACCACTGTAAATTTTAAAGCCCCGTCGCAGTTGTCATCTTACTGTACGTGGGTGTTCTTTTAAGGTAGCGTAATGTGTTTGACCAAGGCATAATATTCGGTCCGCTGTTTGCCCTTACGATGTCGACTGTCTGGTATTTTTATGAGCGAATAAAAAGTGTGATGAAATCTTAAACGAAAATGGACCAGAAAAAAACGGACATGTATCTAAAACAAAAGTTAAACATTAGGGTCGACGGACGTTGCTACTACGTCCGTAATGCGTAATCCGGCATTCGATTACGTCATATTTATCGATCGCGGTCGCTTCGACACGTGGAAACTGAACATCTAGCTTTGATCAGCTGGTGATTTTCACCTACATTTGAAAAGCGTCGGTTATTCGAACTGTCATTGTGACGGCATACAAACCCCTCGTCACTTCCGTTTGATAGTCGGGATCAGTGACCGGTTACCACCAATCCATCACCGCTAAACGACGTCATCAACTTAAATATACGTCATACAGCCTAACAATGAATCACTATGGGAGACCATAGATCATCGAGTGATTGATCGATGCAAAACGTGATGTTAGAATCGCTCGCATGAGCAAGAACTCTGTAGACACCTTTGCTATGCAAAAACTTGTGAGATTTATTTTCTTTAGTTTACAATTTTTTTATCAGGATTTTGTGTAAATTTTAGGGCCCTTTCGAATATTTTCCAACATTTTTTTAATTTTGTTTTTGCCGTAAAGTGCCATAACGACTGTCATTTTGCCGTTTTTTCGCTTTCGATTTGAAATATTTAAAGTGTGTGTTCCTTTAATTTAGTGATTTAAAAAAGAAAAAGTAGACAAACTAAACTAAACTCCATTGCATTTATGCCATTCCCGCTGATTAAACATATAGTCACAACTTCTATACGATGAAGCAGTTGAATTTACAACTAACTGACTGCGCGAAGCGGTTATGATTTATCGTCTATTAAGTTGTCAAGGAAAGCAATAATTGCAAATTCCTTTCTTCGCCTTGGTCTAGAACGTTGTCGCGTTATATAGCGGCCATAAATAAAATAAAGTTAGGTCATGCCAGGATAACACATGATTCGATGGCAGGAAAGTCGATTCGGACTTTATAGCTCGAGCTAAAATCCAATAAAAGTTATCATAACTTTCTATTTCACCTGAATGCGTTTAACTGCTGGGTATATGGTAATAAAGGTTGATCAAATAGGCAGAGTTACTTTGGAAATCTACGTCGTTTAACATTCCAAACCTGGAACAATTTGAATACTAAGTATTTACTGCCGTCGTGGGAAATACGGAAATTTCAGAGCTGTCTGGTTCGGTCGTGAGTTCCGGCAATGAAACGCGAATGTGCGACTTGGAGGCGTAATTGGCGGCATTTTCTTTGAGCAGTGCGCCACATAAAACAAGTCGCGCAGATCGCTATGGTACAGGGTACACTGCGGGCAGCTCGTAATTCGCCGGATCGATCGACTCGACTGACAAGAAATAAATTCGGGAAGCCGATTGTTTATCCGGCAGCGATTTACACCCGTGAGATCAAACGGCGTCGCAATCAAGCCGGCTACAAAGGCGGAAACGCTCGCCGAATTTATGGACCCCGAACTGACTCACGCGAACACACGCAGCGCAAAATGTTATTTGCCGAAAGACTGTTACATGTTCTCTATGGTTCAGGTCGCTGCCTTAATGCGCTACTGTTGCACCAATTACTAGGGCTTGATGCGTTTTTGCTTTATTCAAATCACGACTGTTGAAAATACATATGAAAAGTGTCAAAGTTTGTATAATAAATACAAGTCTTAATAGTAAAAAAGCCATTAGAAAACTGCACTAAACTACATAAATTAATTGCGTGGAAATCACAAGCATGTAAACCAGAACAGCACCGAGCGTTAATGACTTTACCCCAAGAGATAATAAAAACACGAGTGTAAAAGAGAGATTTAATAATAACAAACATAAAAGTGCCAAAATCACCTAAATGTGATATAAAAGTAAACAAATAATTAGGCATAAAGAGGGTGTTTCAAAAATTACAAGGTTTGTGATAAAGGGGATAGAAAAGTGCGCGGAAAACCAGCCCTCAAGCACGCTACAAGAGCTTGCTTTTTTTTTCGATTAAGCTCCCAAAATTGTCGAAACAAAATCAATCAAAAAGGATTTTAAACAACGCGTAGCTATTATTACCTGTCTCCCAAGTCAAACCATAACAACATTAAAACATCTAAATAACAACACTACCTAGACATATAAACATCAAAATCGGTGACGTAATTGACCGAACATGCTGCATGGTTAGTGCATTTATTTGGTGTGCAAATAAATAGGAGAAACCGGTATAAGGGAGATCTTATACCCAAGTCTCGCTAATGCTCATTTGGGCTGTCAATCAACTAAGGAATCATATTGAGTAGTTTACCCGACATTCCCCCTCAAACACTTTAAATTTAGCTTCTTTATCTAGAGAAAACCTAAAAGAAAAAAGGAAGTATGGAAGGGGAAAAACTGTACACTAAAATATAGCGTAATATATTACGGTTATTGTAAGGTCTGAAGTTTTAGATAAGGCTATTTTTGGGTTGAGATTAGTATTTAGGGCAGGGTTAGATTTAGTTTCCATAGTTTTAGTGAGCAGTTTTCCTGTTCCCACCTTCCCTCTTTTCCTGCTTTTAGGTTTTCCCAAATCATAACCGTGCCTAAAGCTTGCAATAACTACAATTATTTGTAACCGCATTTTTAGTTCATCCGAAAATTTTCCACAAACACTCCAAATTTATTACAGTTTTGCTGATAACTTGCGATAACCGTATTTTACATGTTGATCAACTCTATTCGGTTGCTTGCAAATCCGGTCCGTGTCACTAATCCCCCCGAAGATTATGTTTATTATTAAGCTTATACGTTGCCGAAACAAGAAGGCGGGTAAAGTATGACTGGGACAATGTATCGTTGCACAATGTGTTTCTATTCATTAGCAACTTTGTTTTCCGTCATTTTTGACCAGGTATATTATCAGGTTATCTTGTCGTTAATCTGGAAAATGAATTGAAATCATTATGCACTGTGTGAACGTTGTGACGTCAGGTTGTTTGGCTGGTGGTAAGGAAAAAGTGACGTCATTGGCCAGATTTTATTCGGCTATATCATTCAGAAATGCACTTTTAAAATGGGTTTTAAGTTAGTAGATTAATAACAATGGCAATGTCTTCGACGTAGGCTATACAACAAACTGCACTTGTTCCGATAACTCGAATGTGGGTAGACGGTAATCTATCTATTGGTCCAAAACCAGCCGCTTGCTGCATTATTGTGTCCAAAGATCGCATATCGTCACAAACCGGCATATAAATGTTTTTTTTAAACGTAAGCGTCCTATAGGCATATAAAAAACTTAATACATTATTTACAGTAACCCGTTGCTGTGGGCGCTATGTAATCTAACTATTACCTGAATGAAATTTTTAATTCGTTTTTCTTTTCACGGGGATTAAACACAAGCACATAACCAATCGTAAAATTATAGAAAAAGTTGTCATTTGCTGCAGATATTTTCCTAACAAAAAGTTCAAGTTCATCTCTTGGTCGCTCATATATGATACACTTATTTTCTCCATAATTTATTGGAGCATTGTCAATACTGAATCCCGTTTACCAGGCTGTTGACTGTAAGCCCCATGAGCGAAAGGTACGAGAACACGAGCGACCAAGGTGCGAAATTGTATTGTGACTCGCTCCGCTACCTGAAACCTCACCAGTACCAGCGATGTCTGCGCCAGCCTGCACTTATGGCGAAGATCAGCGACGGAGTGAAATCCGGTATCCGAGAATGCCAGTACCAGTTTAGGTTTGTTAGTGATTTTAATGCTCTTCTAATACTTTCATCACATTATAATTCAAGATGAAAAATCGAATTTATGCTTGACCAAAACATTTCTGCTGTTTTGCAGTGGACAAGTGCAAAACATTATCTTTATTATCTGATAAATATGTTTCAAGGATTGGCCTATCAGTACGGAACCACTTATTGACTAGTTCTTTATCACCTTGGCCCGCTTTTGTATGTTGTTATTATATAAGTCTGCAGCGTTAACCACTCGGCCAGCACACAAGTAACTGACGAATATTAGGTGTAGTTGAATCTATACTTATGATGGCCATGAAACCTATATTTTTCGTTATTAATCCCCTACATAATTACTATAATGTCGAGTGATATCCAAATGCAATGTTGTTACCATTGGTCTACCTTATCGATGCATTATACCAAATATTTAAACTATATTTGGCGTTGAAGTAATTAAAAAAAAGGGTTTGGATACTTACTATATCTGTAGGGTGTAACGATCATTGGGTTTTAACCTACAATCATAAATATGCTTTTACTACCGGCCCAAGTTTCGAACCCAGTATGGGCTGTAACTAAGACCGCTTTAAAATAGAAATCGGTATATATGGATCAATCGCGTTAATCGTTTGATCACACCACTATACAATATCTGAAAAATCTATAATGTTTACAGAAACAGCAAGTGGAACTGCTCTATCTACCCAGGCCCACCAAGGAAACACGCCTTTGAACCCATTCTAAAAGCACGTATGTATGTTTTTTTTGCGTTTGTCATATGAACGCGAAGAGAATGATGTTTCGTCGAATACAATATAGCAATATGCTATTTTAGTACACTACATACTGATATGTTTAATAATTAATTAAGAAAACTTGAAGTATTAAAATTTGGAGTAAAACTGAAACTATAAATGCAAAACGTTTAAATTTAACTTTTCTATATTAATGATATAAAATACCAATTTTAAGTTGTGGGTTTATGTTTTGGGACTTACCAACCCAGTCTAATCGTTTATCGCATTCGCTGAACGCTAAAAACCGCCGCACAAAACCAAAACACCAACTCGCTTCATACTAGGAAAAAGGTTGTCCGCTAAGACACATTTAATGAGCATGGGAGAAACTCGTGTTTTCGCTTTGCGTGTTCAACTAGATATTGACTTATTAACATAGCTGTGTACCAGGCGTCCGTGGTAGGGATGCTAACTCAACTTGATTAATGGGAAAATTGCATCCACAAGGAACTTTAATTATTCAGGAATGTCAACACCGGACACATATCTAGGCCATGGGCATAAACTGTGTAACAGATTTAGTTTTCCTAAAGCATTTAACAACATTCAGATGCATGATAAAGGCCCTTCAGTTGTCAAAAAAAAACGGTAAACCAGTGCTTTTCAACCATGTGTATTGTACCCAACGGTGTACATAATTTTTAAATGGTTTACCACTATAATAGTGTGTACCAGGGTGTCTATAACAAACCATAGCCCAATAAAGTAAATTTATTTTCATACCAGGTGTCACTGTATCATTATAAATTGGCATAACTATGATTTTGACCTGATTATGCCACAGTAATTTTACTGTGAAGAAAGCCTCTCTATACACGAGTGACCACACAAACATTTTAAGCTTATTGTAGCTGCAAGCGTGTTGTATTGTTAAGACCGCGGTGTAAAAAGTAAAACTTGAAACTATGTATAATTTTAAAAAAGGTTTACCATCACTGCCTTAAACACCTGATTCGAGATAAAGTTTTCTGGTCCAAGTATAATTGAGGAAATGTTTCGTTGCACAATGTGTTTCCATTCTGGTCAGATGATAAGTTCCTGAAGGCCGTAAGTTTTTGTTGTTGACCGAATTATTTGCGCTTTAACCACCCCATCTTTAAACACTCGATCTGATATGTGTGGGGCTTCTGTGACGCAAGCTTGTTTTGGCATTAGAGTTCCTATGTTTACAAACCGCCGCTAAAGCTCACAAGTTCGCTTCCTGCACTTGAACAGCTCAGCTGCGCCCAAGTGTTGGCGTGTGTTTATGAGTCCCGAGCTCGTTACAGTATCGCGTTTCTTACTAATCCTTGAGCGTGAGGGCCTGCCAAAGAGGCTGAGAAACTTAACACCATAAGCATTAACAAAATACGCATACACGTGACCGGTTGTATTCAAAAATATCCGAATCGAAATCGATAAAATTGACTTTCGGATTGAGTTGCGGAATAAAGTTGCTACGGAGATCCACTCTCGGACATAACGGCGCTAGACTTTCTCACGAAATCGCCCAATTTGCATTGGCTTAAAGCCCAAAGTTCACTTTGCTTAGTTTCGAGCGCAACCCCTAAAGTTCGAGACCAAAATTAAAAGGCGTTTCCTAATTTGGGGCAGCGAGTTGACATAAGCGATACTACGGTAATTCGGCGTCGCCCGCCGGCAGGGCATATGCAGGTTGGCAAGCAGTAGAGAAACAACGCCTTTAATTGCTTACGATTGCTTACTACTATAGCGCTGCATGGCTGAACGGTTTCATTAGAATCCGAAGAAGGATACTTTGAAGTGGTAAACCGGACGCCAAGAGAAAAGCTCGGTTTTTACACCAAATAAAAATTTGAAAGTCGCCGCAACGGCCACACCGGGCGACGATATATGAAAACTTCGATGCGCATCTTTTGTGATGTGATGGGTCACAGAGTTATACTCCGAGTCACTAGAGCTATCCGAAAACAATTCTTTGAATCGAACCGAAACGCCTACGTTTTTTTATAACCGAGCTAAGTTTCGAATTTGGACCGTTTTTGAGTTGTAGTCGGTATATGTATCGGTCACATTAACCATTTGGCCACACAACCGTATTTTTTTAGCGACCCAAGTTTCTAACCCATGATGGGCTCGTCACCAGGACCGTTTTTTTTTGTATAAGAGTCGGTATATGTATCGGTCGCGTTAACGGCCACATGACCGTATTAATACAGCCATATTTCGCGTTTGCTCTGCTGCTACTAGTGATTATGTAAAAACGTTCTAACTTTGTCTCAAAGTAACCGGCATTAAATACTTCAATATTCCAAATAGCCTCCCTTATCCAACCCTTGCCCTCCCATTTTTAGCAGCATTGTTTCGTCACACGGAAGCTTGTGATTTCACAATGGGACCTCACAATTGACGCCGCGTTTGCTCACGCCTGGTCGCGGGAGCGTCGTCGCGTACGGCCTTACGTAAATAACTTGCGTCACTGTGCTCAATGACTTCCAGGCGAGAAAGACAAAAGCCCACATCATCAATCTATATAGAATAACCATTGATTTGGCATTTGTAACCCGAAATAGACCTCGTTATATAGACTTTGTTATTCTCTTAGTAATACGGAATTGCCCCAAACATAAAGGTTAACGCTGATGATTTTTTTCCAAAAATAACCCTTGCCGGTGTTTAATCAATTCCTTTGCTCCAGAATTCGGCCATAACGTATCAAATAAACATCACGCACGCCCAATGGCTCGAATGCAAAATGCTGCTCTTTCGATTTCTCTCAAAGTCAATTCGTTTCGTGTCATTCTTCACTTTTATTTGGTGTTCATGTCAGCGCCTTTATCTTGCTACGGTGGTGGCCGTAACAATACAACCCTGTGACCACATGAAAGGAAAGCGGCGGCACGAGCAAATAGTTCCGCTGTCAGGCCGCGACACGGGATCGGGGGGGCCACCTAACATCGGCGGGAATTGAGCAATCAATCACCGCCGGACCTCATCGCTCGGCCGATCTCGTTTTCTTTGTGGCACCCTGCCAAATTGCGTCCGGTCCAAGCTTTTAATAAGCGATTATAACCCTTACATGGGAGTTCAATGTAAACAGTATAAAAATGGGTTCCCGGGGAATCACTATTTCTAACTTCGCCCTAACCGCAAATATCTTGCTATTCAACATATATTGTAGCGTATGCAGTCAACTTGTCCTTCAGTTGCATATATTATTATTATACAAGATTTTTGTCGGACGTGTCAATGTAACGTGCTTGGGGGCTCGTTTGCCGTGTACTGTTTTATAAACTTTTATACAAGTTTTGTGTTGTCTTGAACCGTCGTTTTATTGAAGCAAGGGCCCGTTAATACAGCGTCCTATCAACCACTTATAGAAAATCTGTAACATTATCACAGGGTAACAAATGAACGACACATTATTAACTAAATCTGTGTCATTTTGCTTTAAAAACTTGGGATAATGTAAGGTTAAATTGCACCCAGACAAAAACGGACAACAAAATCATTAGCAAAACAAACTGGTCAGTTCGGGGCAGTGGTAGAAAGACGTTCGATTGTCAACAAAAGTACTTTGATATGCCTCCTTTGAAACCACAGCTATCGTTTGCCTAATCTGAAACCTTAACTGGCGGCGGGGTTAGAGGGCAAAGAGATGGATTACAGCGCGGACAGACGGGTATTTCAAAAAAATCCGACAGTGAATATCAGGGTAATGTCCGAAAACATTATACCTAAACTTGGATATACTAGGAAGGGTAGAAAGTGAAACGCGAAGTATTAAAATACGCAAATAATTGTTCAGTTCTACCAGTTCTACGAATTAGTGAGGACGCATACAGCAGTTTTGGCACGAACGTTGTAGATATCGTTTTAAAACTGGCAACACTGCTGTAAGTTCAAGCAGCCCCGTTATACTGCGGAGCAGGTGCGAATAGCCGAGGAAGGGAACAAAGGTTAACTCCCCTCCTACCCTGCGGTCGAATATGGGGTGTGATCGCTACCCACGGGGGAGAGAAAATTCCCCATTCGTATCCAGTTACCCTAAGAAGCTTAACGACTTATCTCTACCACTTTCAGTGCGCCGGAATCTTGAGTTGGCGTTTTGGGCCCCCTCTCCTCTACTGCCCCCAAATAAAGAGAGCAATGTCCGCCATTTTATTCCCGATTCGTTGTAATCTCGTTTTTCGTCCAACTTTGTTTTTCAAAACGATTTAAGTTCCGAACCCATATTGGACCCATAACGAGGATCGTTTTGTATTGGAATCGGTATATGTATCGGTCGCGTTAACTATTTGGCCACACGACCGTACGATTTTTCGTCCCATTCAGAGAAAAATTTTCTTTTGTGCGACCAGCCTTCCGATTTACACAGCGGTTCTACCGTCGTTGCACAAAAATAAATATTTAATTAGTAATAATAGGAAATAAATGAGTTTTTCGTCGCCGCCGTTTTTCGCTGATTAACTACTTTATGGGCGCCCAAAAATACAGTTGGACGCGATCGATACTCAGATAATCTGCGACCCCAAAACTATTGGATTTCACCCGTGTAATGACTTACGCCGATCGGCATTCTAGTTCCCAGTGCTGGGACCTTACAGCATTGGCCTGCTGTAGTATTGGTCAATTCCACACCTGGTATTTGATTCGTTCAGTTTGGAATGCGGTAAACATCTTAATAGGTTAAGTTCGTGTTTGTCATGCACTTATCAATTGCATCCGGATAAAAACCGCAAACAGAACGAGCTGACGTACAGTTTTTTACCTGCCCTCACAGATTAATGATCTTGGCTTGGAATTGCCTGGTATCTTCTCAACCAGAAATCCGTTAACACCCATATAAAATAAATAGCGTAACCCCTTTGTAAGTAATCTTAATGGTTCGTTTTGACCAGGTGGAAGAGAAAAGGCGTTCGTGTACGCCATCTTGTCGGCTGCGGTGTCATACGAAATAACACGAGCTTGCAGCAATGAAGCACTTCCGACCGAATGTGGCTGCGCTAAGATAAATATGCATCGGGTAAGTGGAATTACATTTTGATTGTCCTGATTTTTGTATAATTTAGAAGAAACTTTATTTTAGGCAATTTATAGAGTCTTACGTATGTTTTACATTACACCCAAAATTAAATGCATACCTATACGTATCAAAAGATTACAATTTCGACTGGTTTTAGGAAATATATTATTAAAGATGTTTACGATTGACTTAGCAAAAAAAACATAAAGCTAATATAATAAATTTGATCTTAATGAGACGTTTCGGAAACGGATAAGCACTTTTCAGAAACGTCTCTTTTTTGCTTAAATTTTAAATAAATTCATCAGATGGATTTTTTTGCTGGACTTTTTGAACATTCTTCCCATGTTCAAATTTATGTCTTTTTTTACTGAAAGTTTCAAACTTTGAATTTTCCCGCCATTCAGCAGCGTTTCCTGTGGGGAGGATGTTCCGATGACGTCAAATTCGGTGACGAAGTTTCGAGATCATTCCTGGACGGCGATCTCGACTCACCGAAGTCGATGAAAAAGAAGCTGCGGCAACATAACAGCGAAGCTGGAAGATCGGTGAGTTTAATGGTTGAATTTATTGAGTTTGAATTTGTGAGTTACTTTTCGGGGACTATATTTATTAAGTTTGAATTTGTGAGTTAATTTTCGGGGACTATATTTATTGAGTTTAATTTAGTGTGTTACTCTTCAAGCTACTATATTTATTGAGTTTAAATGTGTGTGTTACTTCTCGGGTACTATATTTATTGAGTTTAAATTTGTGTGTTAATTTTTCGGGATATTTTATGAGTTTGAATGTATATTGAGTCTACAGAAACCCGATAATTTTAAGAGGGTACATGCAATCATATTGCAGCCGAATTGTTAACACGACCGATTCATATATAAAAAACGGTTTTAAACACCACCATGAATTCGTCACTTAAACGTTCGTTTTGCAAGATTTAGTATTTTTTGAACCAACCACCACTGCAACTTTCACTAATTTTATACATTGTGTGATGTCGTCCATGCGTCATCCTTTGCCGTTTAGACTTGTATGTTTAACACAGCTCATTTGAAACGACGGTGTTTTGTCTGGTCGGCTCTGTTGCGCCGTCTTGCGGCCAAGTATTATCTTCAACTGACTGACGGACTGGTATTTTTAGGTTGTTACGAATAATATGAGAAGGATCTGCAAATGCCACGGCATAACTGCGTCATGTGCTCAAACTGTTTGCTGGAGATCAATGCCGACTTTAAGATACATCAGCGACACCATAAAGCAACGTTACGACGGCGCCGTACAGGCCAAAAGAATTCGAAAAGGTGGCTTGAAGGCGAAAAACAAAAGACACAACAACCCAACGCCGCAAGACCTTGTTTACGCAAAACCAAGTCAAACCGACTTTTGTGAGGAGAACCTAAAACGCGGGTCCTTCGGCACAAGAGGGCGCGTGTGCAACGACTCCAATATAGCAGCAACCGATCACTGCGCGCTAATGTGCTGTGATAGAGGGTACAGAACGGAAACGTTTATGCGACCATACGGATGCAATTGCGTTTTTAAATGGTGCTGTCAGGTTAAGTGTGAAGAATGCCGTAAACGGGTCACACAATCGTACTGTTTATAACAAGGGGGTTATTGCACAACCGTACCAGAATCCTTGCGAAGCACTTCAGTGACGAAAGGCAACGGCCCGACTTTGGCAGAATAGACGCTAGACATGGTGGTAGCATATGTTAATGGGAGAGGAACCTTGTTTTTCTGCTTATACGTAATCGTCGTATATTGCTTTAGATGATTGTACCGTTGCCAACGTTTTTTAAGCCATTTGTTGTTTTACAGTTCCACTGCTTTTATGTGTTTGCTTATATATATATGCATTAACAGTATTTATGTCTGTAGAAATAAAGCTTGTGGTATTGTGACAAATGTTTTCTGTAGTTTTAGTAGAACCCATGAAATCACTTGCTTCAGGTGATGTACTCTAAGTGGTTTGCCTAGGAATACGACCGTTGAAACATCGACAGCTTCTGGGTTGCCAGGCCGTCAGCGCTCTTAGGGAGTAATCTACAAGGCCGGACTAAAAACTAGGTTTAAGCTACATCCAATCCATTTTTATCACCTTTTTATCGGACTCAGCAATCCGGCTTCATAGAAATCATAATCATTCACTTTCTAATTACGTCATTGACACAAGACCACACAAACGACAAAATGCTAATACTCAGATAGTACCCGTAACGTAAGGCCGCATTTGCACTAATAAAACAAACCTGGCTGTGAAACATGTAGCAAAGTTGGCCCTTTTTACCTACATTACAAAAATACTCGGAAAATAAAATAACCGTATTAATTTTCCTATTTAAAATAATCAAAATGTGGTTCCCTATGGAATCGAGAGGAACCGATAATGAACTATAAAAAGCAGTATTCCAATCAGACGAAACTTAAGATAACACCACTCTCTGCCGCTACCCCCCATTACATTAAGATGCGACTGACTATAGCCTTCATCTAGATTTGGTTAAGTATGCTACAGTAGGCATTTTTGTGTTAATTGTAATTGGCAATACTCGAACTTTGTAATGCTTTAACGAGCACTGGAACGAGAATATGACGGGCTGATAAGTCTGTTTATATTAAATAACGTATTTAAAATAATTAAAACTAACACATGAATTAGCCTACTAAATACACTTTAAAAACAAAACAATTAAACAAAAATTACAATAGAATATTCATGTTTATTCCTGCAATTCTTAAACGCAATCGGCGTAACCCACGGGCAATCGTCAGAAAAACCGTCGCGTCGCGTCTTCGTCCGGAGCTATTGCAGTGTGCGTTAATATGATTAAGACGTGTATCTTCAGTTCAAGTAGAACCCATCAATCCACTCGGTCCAGGCGACGTCTCTGAACACCCAACGAACCAAACCGTCTTAAGACGATTTTCGAATCTGCAGCCCTTCAACTGAAAGGCGACACACTGACCACCAACTACGAAGCGATTCGGCCGTATAAAAAATTCGCTTAGAAAGCTACTCAATGCGGGATTCATATGCATTGACTTTAAAAATTACCTTTCTCTGGTGGTGGTAGCAGTTGGAGATACATGTTTTACTTCTGTAGAAGTTTACGATAATTGCGGTTGATATCCACTCGGTCACCCTACCACATTTGTCCGAAATTAGTTTTCCATTTTACCAGATTAGTAATCAGCCCATTCATTTAAAACAACTTGCAAAAGTCTTATACCCGAAACTGTACTACTAGTAAAATGTTCTTTAACATTGGCCTTTATATGCATGAAGAATTTATTAAGACGTTTTATAATAAAATAAAAGACTCCCAGAAATATATTTTAACTGCCGGTACCTAAGTAGCTATGATCTTTTAAGTTTTTAAGTATATATATAAACTTGTTCGTGGATAACCACTGGGGACGATGAATAAATCAACTTTCGTAACGTTTTGTAGCAGAAGAGGCGTTGCAGCATTTCTATGGTTGTAGAAGAATTTGTTTGTTTTGACGTTTTTCTGAGTAAAGTTTCGTGAAACTGAAAATTCAAGCATACCACTAGGAAATTATATTCGTGGGAAATAGAATTGTGCAGCGACTTCAGGAGCAATGGTATGTTTTTAAACTTTTGGTAATATTTTTACGTTAAATTAGGACCCAGGGCTTTTGCGTATACTTAACAACGCACTTTTTAATTCAATTCCTACCCTTGAAACATAGTTTGTTATCATGACGTTTTTACCTACATTTGTTATGCCTTTCCCTGATTTGGTGTTTCATCTGTCTGACTGGTTAGCTTGATCAGTAAGTGTATCCCTGGTCTACAGACAGCCAACGGTTGTGGGTTCTAAACAGCCGCTGGCAACATGGTTAAGTCCTACAGCAGGACACCAAATACAGGATTTATGGGTTCTTCTAAATTTTATGGAACGTCATAATCATATATCATACTGCAATAGTTTCAGAAACCCAGATTGTAGCCAGAGGCTAATCTGATAATTACCTGTTTTAACTCAACCACGTTTTTCCATTCATGGGGTTAAAACATATCCCAAATTCTTTTTTTAAACAATGCCTACCCAAAAACTTAATGCACCGTGCATAATCTGGTTCTAACACATTGTTTTAATTTTTAGGCCGATGCCAATGGTATTGCAAAGCAATTTCAGCCCCCATTTACTGTGAAGGTGCTTAGTGCTGCTAAAAATGGTGAAGTTGTTGAGTTTTTTGTCGAGTCTACAAAGGTATGATTGAGATTCATTCTGCAGACTCGTTTTTTCTGGTTTCAGAAATGTTGATGTTTATAGTACCGGTACATGGTAACACTGCATCTTAAAAACATGGCAGTGTTTAAAAAGATCTTGTGTCAACAACAGTGAAAAATTTGACATGGAATTGTTTTAAATTATTTGCTAATTTATATTTTTTTAAAGTTTTTGTTAATTTTTATTAATTATTTTGAGTTTGGGCGTGTATTTTTTATATTGTGCCAAGATGTCGTTAAACCATGTTTTTCATACTAACTTATATCCATTGTTTTTATATTTTATTTTCATGGAAAACTCCAAAAGGCTGAGCTGAGGGAAGGACGGAAACTTTTCACTAAAACTATGAAAACTAATTTTAACCCGCCTTAAAAACTAATATCAACCCCAGAACTTTTAGTTTCTTCCCATTTTTATAATTTGTGACCCAGATTGGAGAAGAGAGAGCTAATGTAGTGATCCGCCAACATGAAGACTTTGTTTGGCTCCTACATTGCTTGCAAACCATGGAAAACGTCACAAGTGTGATCGTAAGAGACGTAAAATTTTTATTATCATGTCTTTAATATACGGTATATTTTTAAAATAAAATCCAATATTGAACCACACAGGTTAAAACAATATCAGGCGACAATTTGTATTTCAGTAAAATACATTATTATCTAAAGACTGGAAATAAAATTAATTTTAGTACTGCCCAACATATTATCTAACTATTGTTGGCTATACGTATTCGAAGACCACTTCTGTACAAATTTAAAATAGAATAGGATATTCATGTTTATCCTCGTGAATGGGAAAACCAAGGGGGCAATCGTCAGAAATCAATTCAAGGGCAATCGTCAGATTACATCGCGCACACTGTCTGGCTACCAGAGCTATTGCAGTGTGTTATGTATGATTCACACGGTTCTTTAGTTTAGTAGAACCCATTAAGCCCCTAGGTTCAGGCAATGTCTGTAAAGTGCCTTGCTCAAGGGCACAACTGACTAGCTAGCGACCAGTTTCGAACGTGCAAGCCTTCGGCTGAAAGGTGACGCACTTAACCACTAGACTAATCTGTCGGACGAATTAATCTGTTTTCACCAGTTCCCACCTTTACCTGACCGACCACTGACCAGTCTTCAAGCAGCCGAAAAAAAGACGAAAAAGCAAGTTGGTGGCAAACCCAGCATATTGGTGGGCGATGATTATGGGGTTAACTGCAAAGCAAATGAAAAATTCCTAAATCTGTTGCTCAACCATCCACGACTTGGAAATTCATCAGTTCTGCAGAAGTTTATTCGTGAAAAAGAGGTACGTTTGTGAAAATTGTTAAAAAATTGTATATATCTACAAATGATTTTAATTTTTGATGCATTATTTCTATTTTTGATACACTTGTACATTTAATACAATATTTGTATTTTAATACATTAATTGTGTTTTTGATATAACAAATACCAAGTTTTAATTTTAATATTTGTACATAGCTGTGTTTGCCATTTCTAAAGTAGCTAATCCATTTGGCAAAGTAAAACAATTAAAAAAAATTCAGGATATGGATGAGAAAAAGGAAGGTATGGGTTTTATCCTCACCCTGATCACTTCTGTTCTACTGTGTTCTGTTGCCACAATCGATGGAACACTGAAATTATATCAAACATACTGCGCATGACAATACCGCTAGCTTTTAAATTATCGGCAACAATTACCCTTACAATAATGAATATTGTTGTCTCACGTAGTCAACTAGAATACATTATCATCGAAATAGTACAGTTACCGGTACCATATTTATCTGTAGGCCCCACCAAGGGTAAAAGTCCGACGAGGCATATTTGGGGTACTTACGAAGGTAGTGGATGACATACGGGTTTCAAACTTCAAAGACAGCGATCAAGACTTCCAACAAACCAGAGTCAGTAACGAAGAGAATATTAAAGACATGAAACAAGCTGCAAGCTCTTTTCAGAAGATTGTCGACACTCAGCACAGTAAGCAACTGTTCATTCTATCTCAATCGTAATGGGTTTTGTATTTGCATTGACAGTTAACTACAGGCCAAAGAATGTCCATTCTTGAGTCAAGAATTAAATTCGGTATTCATTTTTGATCCCATCACATTTAAATTACGTACACATAGTAGAACAAAATCCATTTTTTAAGTAATTTAGATTAAAAATAAGAAAAAGGGTTAAATTATTTATTTTATTATTAATATTTCCTTATTATTGATTTTAGGATAATTCTACAAATTAAACTGATTCGAATAAGGCCCACACAGACTGAATGGTTGCCAACTCTGCCTTTTTAATTTTGATTTTTGTACTCCAATTTTGTACTAAAATTCTGTATAATCCAACCAAATTGCATATTGAAGGGATATGCCATCGTCGACAAAACAGCAACTTTACTTTTAGCGCATATGTAGTTTAATTTTTCTTTTCAGGAATATCTAATGCTTACACTGAGATCTACTCACTTCTTCAGCAAATGGCGGTAGATCATGCTACACCAGTATTTTCGAGCCAGTAAGTTCATTAAAAATAAGAGTGTATTTCAGTCACATACCAGTAGTGCATATTGCACCTGAAAAAAAACAAACATAAAATTCTAAAGCTACAGCCAGAATACTATTGATAGTAGACTACTTGCATCACTGCCTTTGTTTTCTGATCTTTTTGTTAGGTTAATTTTCCAATGTGTTGTATTTTCTGCATGTGCACTGTCAGGTTACTAGAGTTATTACAGTTTGATAAGGTGAAGATATGTCTACCTAATTCATCCACCCATTTTAACTAAATTTAAATATTAAGTTGCTTATCCCTAAGTTTAAATATAGTCCCTAAGTTTAATTTTAAATATTGTCCCTAAGTTTAATTTTAAATATTGTCCCTAAGTTTAGGTATCAAGTCCATAAGTTTAAATATAAAGTCGCTTATATGTATACCTCCTTTAGTAGACAATCTGACACACTACCTTATCACTGTGATAATTTCAAGGCTGACCTCTCCTTTGAACGAAGCAATCCAGCATGCAAGCGAGTTGTCCAACGTCAACGCAACAAACAGCCAACGGTCACTAGGCTCCACCTTACACCTCTACGCTGGCTATTCCCAGTCCCAGCACGACATGCTGCAGAAGAGGGTGCAGAAGGCAATTGAACTTGCCGGCGCAAAGAGAAATTATGAGAAAGCAAAGCCGCAGAAGAAAACGCAGGTGACAACTCAGTTGTTGAAGCTTTTTTGTAAATTTTGCCATGTTGAGTAGGATTCTATAGTTTAGTTTATTTTTTAATCGTTTGTTATATTAAAGAAGAATAGCACAGGTATTTAAAAAAGAATAAGAAAAAACGACAAAACTTCAGTAGTTAAAACACAGCTGTAAATACACAGCGGTAAAAACACACAAAATAGTAGAAAAAAAACGTTGTTACAACTTACGATAAATACAACATACATTTATTGTGGCATCAAAATTATTTATAATAATATCAACCAAACTGTATCTTTATACAAAAAGTGTGCCAGTACTACCCATTACTAATAAGCATTTTTGAGTATTAGAAACATATATATCTCATCAATGGGTAACATCACTTTCTGTTTTTGTTCAAATAGAATTAACACCATATGGTACTTATTCAAATAGAATTCCGTTATATTTGTTTAGTTTATTTTTTTACTTCTTTTTTTTTTAAAAAGAATGACATAATTAATTAAAGTCAAGGAGACAGGATAAAACAGCAAAACTATAGAAGTTCAAACACATCAGTAATTAGACACTGTAAAAGTTGAAAAAAATAACATGGTTTTCTACTTTCTCTTTCTTAACCAGGCTCATTAAGAAAGGTACATTAGAAGGAACAATTTACTTGCAAAAAATCGAAAGAAATAGCCATTAGAAAACAAAAACATACACAAAATTAATAAGCATATTAAATTTATGACACATTGCATATATTAATTACCTGCAGCTCAAAGGATATGAGGTCATAACACCAACAGTTTGTTATGCAGGATACACTTGATTTACTTATTATTTTATTTAGCAATCGGTAAAACATTATAACAAGGAAAGTCATTTTTTAACTGGGTGTAAGGAATTTAGATAATCTGAAACAAATTACAATTTATATTAGATCTTTACAACTAACAAACATCATTTAAATGAAGTGAAATTAATATTAAATTTTTGGCGGCAAGTAACTAGTAAGTTTCCATTCATCCTGTTTGACTTTCCTCTTAGTTAAAAATGTAATCTGCAACCCCACCCTCATTATGGTATTGTAAAGTATTTTCTGAATTGCAAAACTCCCAGATTTTTTGTTTTATTTTTGGTTAAGTTGGTTGACGCATTTAGCCAAATGTTTGAAGGATTCAAACTGATTGCTAGCTGGGTCAAAAGATTATCTGACAATTGATGTGTTATAACGCTCCTTGCGTTTTCCCGTTCACAGAATAAAACATCAATATCTCAATCTATCTTATCTTAAAATAATCAACCCCAGTTTTTCTAAGCCACATGTTGTAAAACAATTTTTACTTGGCCTTTTTTTAATTTGTACTGTATATAAACAAAGTTAAACGTTTACTCTGCAATTATATAGAGATATATCCTATAGATATATCGTCTTCTGTGGCTTTTTATACATCACACCAGTTTCATCGTTAACTTGGTAATAACTACCTTAACATAATGGCAAATATCACGTGACTTGAATTATGTACAATTGTGTCTACCCAAACTAAGGCACTGACAGTACGGATTTCTTATAAATCGTTGTTTTGGTACATGAATAAGAACCAGAAATAAAGCTTATAAATTTTAAAGGTAAATCAACAATAATAAGGTCATGCTGTTTGCCTGTTTCTAACCCACAAGTTCTTAAGTCATACCCGTTTTACTATTCAATTGACAACCCCTAATATTAGATAATTCTGTCTAAAACATCTTAAAACTTCTAACCTCGGCAAAAAAGTGAATAGTTATATGATAAGTGGTGTTTAATTTTTTTCCTTATCTTCTATTTATAATTTATCGCAACAAAATAATAATATACCTGTTGTATTTGTGTATTGGAGGTACTTGGTAGTAAATCGTAGTGAGTGAATTAAAAACGAAAACACGTCAGGTTATTTAGCACGAAATACACGCAAGAATGTAACATTCCAAAGTAAATGATTATTACATGAATGCGGGCATGATTACAGAGCACGCATGATTACAGTGCACCAAATAACTGTGGAATCCTGCACGTATTACTGCAGGGATAGAAATTGCCGCGTTAATGCATTTCCCCAACAATACCCTTACCAACCACACAGTGTTATACATCAAAGCTTGAGGTGTGTCATTTTCCCATACATTATAAAAAACAGTAGAAATGATGTATTTTAATATAATGCAAATATGCACATGTCTTAGGCTGAAAATGATATGAGAAAGTTGGAGAATGAATTAGAAGTGATGACGTCTTTAGCCAAACCAGAGCTGGAGAGATATAACAGACAGAGGATTCTTGCTCTACAGGCTGGTTTGACACAACTTGCAGACTCAGAGGTGAGTATTTAAGACCATACTTTTTAAATTTTTTCTATTGTATTGGTATATAACAAAAAATGTTTGTAAAGCTAGTCGGTTGTGTCCTTGGGAAAGGCACTAAACGGACATTGCCCCGAACCCAGCGGATTGAATAGGTTTTACCAAATTGAAGGAACATGTCTATCATATACAACACACTGCAATAGCTCCGGTTACCCGACGATGGGCGCGAAGGTGATCTGACATTGCCCGGTGTGTTAATCACCTTGGTTTTCCCATTTACGGGGATAAACATAAATATTCTATCCTATATCCTATCCTAAATGAGGACACTTGTGATGCTTGCTTATCCTGGGTAAACACAGAATGCATTAGAACAGGTTTAATATGTTTGACAGCCTTATGCTCGCAGTTATGTATGGGGGCAGTTAAAGTGTGTCGCGTATGCTGCAGACATTGCTGTAGTTTTTGTTTAAACTTAGTAATTTTTTTATATTATGGTCTCCACTGTTCTTTAACCGTGTAACTACGTAAATTAAAAATTTAAATAAAAAAAATTAAATAGTTTGTTTAACTAGGTTTAACTGACATATGTTAATTGACTTGCCCAAGTACACAACCGATTTTATATTTTTTACATAATTATGTGAAAAGTATGGGCGGATCCACAGTAGCCCTAGGACCAAAAAAATAATGTTTTTTTTTGCACAAAGTCGTTGCATTTTAATATGGCACTTATATAATATAAACCAAATGGCACTAATATAAGTCCAATTTTGAAACCCAGTACTGTAATAGGATATTTTAATTTTTACTTCTCAGATTAAGAATTCTCGAGATGCAGTTGCTGTGTTCGCCAAGTCATGCTCCTGTGTGCAGCAAATGTAAGGAAATCCAGTCATCAATTACTATACCCTTCAAAGTTTCATATTCTGATTTTAAATGTTAACCCCTTCACGATTGCGGCTGCACTTTATTTCATTGTGATGATTCCTTTGTTCGGTGATTCATTTCTATTATTGTTGCCACATTGTAATTTCCCACCACTTTTATTACACCCTCACTATATGCATATGCAATTGTGGATAGACCTAGCAGTTTACCAGTTATCCATTCTATTTTATATACCCCATAATAAGTATTACTTTTTCGTCGAGTTATTGTGACGACAATTAATTTTTTAATATATTGAAATTGTGAAATCCGCAGTAAGCAATTTACTTTTAGGTTAAACTAATGTATCACAGTCAAAGTTTGATTTATGTTGGAAAATAACCAACAATTTTAGACATATCACCGCAGTTGTGACTTTAATATAATGTAGATCAACAGTTTACCTTCTAATTTAATGTTTATTCTATTTAAAGTATGCTTGCTGCTTCTTGATTATGAGATAGTGCAATATACTAATTCACCCGTGCCTACTCTTTCAAATAAAACTGTATTCTCGAAAAGTGTGTTTTCAGGTGTTTTCACCGAATCGAAGAAAAGGGAAATTTACAAAAAAAAACACTCTCAAATTGAAAACGTTTAATAGAAGTACAAAAACAACAGTGAAATAAATCTTTTGCTGGATGTTTTAAATTACCAGTAGAAGCTAATTGTATTGCACGAAATACGAAGAGGGGCACATGAAACAGCAAGCAAGGGTGCTTAAAAACTTAATAATTCTGTTTTTACTTTTCTTGGATCGGTCGTTTTTCTGCCCTCTATTTTTCGGTATTTCTGGTGAACCATTAACTGGGGATATGTTACCACAATTTTCAGCACCAGGTGTCGCTAAAGAGCTATCTTGATCAATTTCTGGTGCTTCCTGAGAAATTTCGTAGCATTCTTCTTCCGTCGTATCCGTTTGTTCTGTCCGATTCGTCCGAATGCTCTGATTTTCAACAGCAGGTGTTTCTAAATCGCTATTTTGATCAATTTCTTGTGCTTGCTGGGCAAGGTCGTAGCTATCTTCTTTCACCGTATCCGATTCGTCCGTTCTCTCTTCAGGAACGTAAACTCCATTATCCAACAAATCAACCACCACACATTCGCTTCCAGGGGTTGAAACATCATCCGAAAAAGTTTGTTCCCCTTCGTCGGTTTCTTTCTCGTCCTGTTCGCTTACATCGTCGATAAAAACCTGGTCGCCATATTTGTCCACACCTTGGAACCTCTGGCCGCCAGTGAGCTCTTTTTTAGCGTGATCGGTGTAGAAGTTGACGAAATCTTCCAACGTCTGGCGTTTTCTCTCTTTTCTGCGGCTGAAAACCTTTCCCTGCGTCGTAGCGTTTTCTTCTTCGTCTGATGACTCGCACTGAAGCGCTTTCCTCATCCTCGGCGAAATCCGCCGTCTCGGGCTGATAATGTTCTTCCGGAACTTGGACAAAAGGTTCTCTTTCCATTGTTCCTCTTCCTTTTCTCTTTGTTCCTCATCAATGCGGTCGGCAAGGAAATCCAGGTCAGCCCCGTAATTCACCACCTCAGAACCCCCATTCGAGCACTGCTGTACGTCATCATCAATGACGTTTTCACCATCCTTAACGTCATTATAAATGACGTTTCTATCATCCACTACGTCATTATCAATGACGTTTCTACCATCCACTACGTCATTATCAATGACGTTTCTACCATCTTCATCTACGACATCCTCAACGGAAATGACGTTGTCCAGACACGGTTTATAATCCTCGTTCTCACTGTCAGTGTCTTTGTTCCCGTCGCTGAAATCCATAGTTTCACCCTCTTGTCCCTCTCCGATTGCATCATCCAGATACTTGAAACAATCCTCCTCGGGACTTAACCCGTCCTCTTGCAGCTCGGTTACAAAATCAACCCGACTTTCACCAGATGATTCTTCGATTGTATAATTGGAGAAAACCTTACCATCCTCAATATCCTTACTGTCGTCCAGCGGATCTCGGAAACTCACCCTCTTTTTCCTACGACCAAACCTATCTGTACACTCGGGGGGTTCGTTTAGGTTGCTTTTTCGGATGCTCTCTTCGTCTGTTGTACTTTCCTCGTCCTCCGGAGTTCCTGGATCGAATTTAGCGATCAGTGATTTGTAGTTGTCCAGCAGATCGTCATCGTACATATCCGGTGTCAGCGTGACGTCAGAAAAGTCGTCATCGCTTCCATCCTCGTACTCAGCGTCCGGAGATTCGGTGGTAGACGCTGACAGCGACACATCAACGCACCAAGGTAACGTCTGCTCTGGTGCATCATCGTGTACGATTACCTCTTCATCCCCGCAGTAAACATCAGCGCCTCTGGCGTCATTTTCATCTTTAAACTGCCCCACATCACACCTGTTATCGTCACAACCAGGGTCCTTATCATCGAAGTTTTCCTCTATGTCCGGGAACTCTAATTCCACTTTTTCGTATTTTAACAACTTCCTTACCGGTTCGGATTTCTGAACCGCTTCGTCTGACAAACTTCGCGGTCTTTTCGGCGAATTCATATCAGCTGTACCTCCTACAGCCTATCCTACACTACAATACCCAAACCTAAGCCTTTCGTTGCGTTTTGGTAAAGACAGGAAACTGCAGATGTATATCACTGTGCTGCAGACGCATTTCCGCTAACTGCGCGTTTTCTGCGCGTATAACATGCGAAACGACGCGTATAGAGAACCATTTTAATGCCAGGAAGCAATATTCTGATAAACACAATGCACTGCTATAATACTAGATAGATAAAAATGAATCGAAATAAAACAAAAATTGAAACGTCATTTTCAGCGCACCTACGGTTGATTGACAGCCACCGACGTGATTTCACGTCACATAATTATTATAAACGTAAAAAGCACCAATAATTAAGAATTTTAACGTAATGGCCCTTTGGAAACTAATGAATCACACCTAGTGCGATAATCTATTGGGATAAATATCAAAGATGGCGGAAAATTCGGTCCACTATAAAACGATGATTGGCTAATACAAGAGTACAGAAACTTATACAGTAGGGTAAGCAGAACTAAAAAGAGTTAAATAAAACAGCTTTAAACTGTGTGGGCCGCCGTAGTATTTGAAAGCGCGGTGAAAAAAAAGATTCAATGATATAAAACACAGTGGCACATGTACAATGGCAATGGGGGTACAGGTATGTCGTTGAAGCTGATTTGCACAACATGAGTATGGTGTGCTGGAAGGGGGGGGGGTATTCCGTTCACGGAAAGTATAATCCGTTTACGGAAAATATAATCCGTTTGCAGAAAGAATATTCCGTTTGCGGAAAAGATATTCCGTTTGCGGAAAGGATATTACATTTGCGGAAAGGATAATCCGTTTGCGGAAAGGATATTTCGTTTGCGGAAAGGATATTCCGTTTGCGACGAACCCCAGCAGCTTAAGACATATTTATATATTTTTATGAACTTTAAAGGATGATGTTCGCGTTATAAAGCAGCCAAACACTGGGCTATATAAATTTAAAGCATTTCTGCTTATCATGCGGAAGTCTGGTTTTGAACAAAATGGAGTCGACGCGAAGCTGTGTGTAAACGAGCGGCATGTAGCCGAATATCTTTACGAACGCGTTGATGCAAAGGTGGCGTTCGTCGAAGTGTTCTTGAGACTGGGACAACGCGACAGGGCAGCCCGGGCAACGAAACGTCCATCGAGAAGTTACCTGAAACGCACACGTTGACTGAATAGGATATTTACATTTTACATATTGTTATTTCACCTCTAGTTTTAAGTAATGCCTTTTTACCACAATTTTACACTATTTTTAAGTAAACGTCCAGCGGGAAGTTACCTGAAACGCACACGTTGACTGTTTGAAGATTTGTCTTTTTTACAGATTGTCATTTTACCACTAGGATAGGATATTCAAGTTTATCACCGTGAATGGGAAAACCAAAAGGGGTGAACACACCGGCAATCGTCAGATCACTTCGCGCCCACCGTCGGGTTACCGGAGATATTGCAGTGTGTTGTGTATGATTTACACGTTCCTTTAATTTGATATTTAAGTGCCTTGTCCAACGTCACAAATAACTAGCTTGCGGCCAGATTCGAACCTTCAACCTTTCGGTTGAAAGGTGTCGCACTAAACCACCAGACTAACTGGTCGGACTAGCAATGCCTTTTTACCACTATTTTTAAGTAATACCGCAAGCGTAAATAGCAGAGCACAGTTTAAGGTCATGAAGACATAGCTAGGGACAATAATTTATTATTGAAGATGATACAAATTTAAAAGATAACATTTTGCATACATACATATATATTGGTGACGTATTTTATTCCCATAATGCAAGCATCATGTTAGAATTCTGTCATTTGCAATGAAGATGGTAACAGGTACGTAGCAAAAACGTATACAAGACGCAGATTTTCAATTAAAAATCATGCCTCCCATACGTTACGACTATTAAAACCCCAATTACTGAACAAAAACACCTTATTACGTAATAAACTATTACAATCGTAACTTTTGGTTTTGTACAGAACTGTACAAGGTTGTGAGCTTGCCAATCTACCTCTTGGCAATTAGCACAGTGGGTTGAGCGTTTTCTTTCAGCACAAGGGTGATAGGATCTAAACTTGTCCATAGATAATCGGTTGTGTCTTTGAGCAACGCATTTAGTAGATATCGCCTGAACCCAGCAAAATAATGGATTCCAGTAAAATTGAAGGAACGTGTCTATCATATACAACACATTGTAAAAGCTCTGGTAACCCGACGATGGACGCGAGGTGATCTGACGATTGCCCATGTTTTAACGCCCATTACTCACGTTGATAAAACATGTATATCTTCTCCTTACCTTAACTGGCGATTGTCTAGTGACATGGGATACAAGAAAGTTCATAGCTATGTCCTCACAGTTCATATGCTGATCCACTATAGCACGCACAGCCGGGGGCATCCAATTACTGTACAGGTACAGGTAGTACTGCGGAAAGAGAACTTGAAATAACCGTTTCCTGGACCTAGTGGTTTTATGGGTTAAAAAAACTGTTGAAAACTCTAATGAATTCAACATACAGTGAAAGCTATTGTGATTTAACATAAACATGAGGTAATTTGACTAATGCCCTTAACTTCAATATACAAGTAGTAGTGGGCTGCGGGTCGCTTTACATGACCGTTTTTAATTCCAGAAGTATTTATATACACCATTAGCTGTTTGACTGTTTATTTCAAACAAGGCACTTTCTGAACCAATGGATTATTACGATGAACAAAAAAAAAATTATTTTAGAAATATGAGTGGAATAATGTGATGAATTGTAGGTAGAATCCACATAAGTCTCCTTTCCACATACAGCCTGTACATGAAAATGCAATCCTGTATGATACAGGATTGCATTTTCAACATGGTTGTAACAATTCCAAATTGGAATTTGGAATTTCAACATGGTTGTATGAATTCCAAACCGGAATTTGGAATTTCAACATGGTTGTAGGAATTCCAAAAAGTAAAATTGTGTTCCAAAAATACTGGTAGACTCAAGTTTGTGGACCTCACCTTGTGCAGAAACGCTGCCCCGGTCAACACCATGGATAGTTCGCACGTGTGGTTGGAGTTATACGACCACCCTCCGTGTCGTGGGTCCCACGCGTGGAACCGACCCGGGAACCCAACTACGCGGTGTCGAGATTCACGCCAAACCCTGAAAACGGGGATTTTTAAAGGGGTCAATGGGAAATTTTGAAGGGTTAAATAAATTGTTGTTTAAGAGTGTTAGCTTAAATATGTTTATTTAAGTTTAATGAACAGAGGTATATTATAAACCTAAGTTTGTATACCAATATAATATATATATATATGAATGCAATAATCTAAATACTAAAATTTGAATAATAAGCTGAATAATTTTGCAATAATCTGAATACTTTTGCAATAATCTGATACTTTTGCAATAATCTGAATACTTTTGCAATAATCTGAATAATTTTGCAATAATCTGAATACTTTTGCAATAATCTGAATCTTTTTGCAATAATCTGAACACTTTTGCCATCATCAAGATACTTTTACAACAATCTGAATACTTTTACAACAATCTGAATACTTTTTTAACAATCTGAATACTTTTTCAACAATCTAAACACTTTTTTAACAATCTGAATACTTTTGCAATCATCTGAATACTTTTGCAATCATCTGAATCTTTTTGCAATAATCGTAATACTTTTGCAATAATCTGAATACTTTTGTAATAATCAAAATACTTTTGCAATCATCTAAATAATTTTGAAATAATCTAAATACTTTTCCAATATTCTGAATACTGAAATACATCCAACGTTAACAAGTATCCAGAAGAAGAAAAATTTTCTACCGGAATCCGAACAAGATCTCATCATGGCGAAGATGAGCGTCGTCATCTATCGAAAGCACAGCTTCCGTGTTGATCTCAGACCATGGAAGGAAACGATTGTTTAGGGAGTTTTTCTCAGGGTGGATGACCACGACCTTAACCCCGACGTCAGGCCACCTGAGTTCAGCCCCAGGGGGTTCAGGGGAATTCCAAACCACAATGATCTGAGAAAAATAATTGCAGGAGGTGAGTACTGGGAGAAACTAACCAAAAAAGGATAATAAAAAATAAAACTTATCGTTCAGGTTGCATCAGGTAAGCATGAATGAGAATAATGTTTAAGTATCACGTTTAGGCTAAATCAGGGGTTCAGCAAACCTAAGCTACTTTGGTTTTTATTTGCATTACCCAACATTGCCATCATGGTTGATTTGATTAATCCCGCCAATGGATTGCTAAGAGACAATTTCGAATGTGCAATTGCGTTTTCAAAGAATGTGCAGTTGCGTATTCATTATTATTTTTAATGAACCAAAAACATAACAAACTAGAAAGTGTCAACCACGTGTTTAACCATCACTATTTGTAAAATACATGTTGTATACCCTATATTCATGCTACAGGGTCCCTAACCATAATTTGTATTTTATACACTGAGCTGAGTATGTAGTTTTTGTTTCTGCAAGCATAAACGCATGGGTCCCATAGTGAACATACCAAACATATTTTCAATATTTAGTTAAATAAAGAATAAACGTCTTAAATTTACGAACATTTCATCACAAATGTTTTAAATTATAGCTTCTTTTCAAGCGCTGTAGTGAAATAAAGCTAAATTCCCAAATAGTCCGATTTAGTTTTTTATTGTTTCAAGGAAATTTCCCTGGGTTTAATAGATAAGTTTTTGTTTTTACATAAGTGAGTCATGTTATGAAGCAATTCTTAAAGTTTTAATCTGATTTGTCGACTTTTTGTTGGAAATGTCAGTGCGACATGGCATGCCTGTCACAATCATAATTCAGGAACATATCTTCGTTTTTATGGGAATTAACCTCAGTAAATGTTTTCTTTATTTAATTGGCACAGAATGTCTAATGTTTTAACATTTTACCAAATTTTAATAAAATTAGAGCAGCCGTTCAAGCGCTATGGCCACAAAATCGAATTTATTAGAAAAAAAATGTTTTTGTTTTTTAACGTCTGAGGGGAATTCCCCTAGAATCATTACCCAAATTTCCTATTTTTTGGGGGTATTTTCCTATGTAATTTCATTATTTCTTCTAAGTGTTAAATCAGTGACTAATGCACTTACATTCCGACATATTTGATTCAAATTGTAACACCCGTTCAGGCGCTATGCCCAAAAAAGGCAATTTAAAAAAAAAAAAATAGCCTTTTGGTTTTTAACGCCCCAGGGGAATTCCCCTGAATTTATCACCCAAAATTTTGGTTTCTGCATATCCAGACCATGTACTCTAACAAATTACAAAGTTTTATTGCGATTTAATTACCCCTTCTGATAAATGTCGGAGCCACAAGCCAAGCCTGTCACAATCATGATTGAGAACAAAATCTTGTTTTTTAGGGTATTTCCCTAGATAATTTTTGTATTTCTTTTAAGTGTTATATCAGTTGCTAATGTTCTTACATTGTACCAAATCTAACTAAATTTGGAGCAGCCGTTTAAACGCCATGCGCAAAAAAAACTAAATTTTTAGAAAAAAATACCGTTTTGGTATTTAACCTCTCAGGGGAATTCCCCTGGGTATATCACCCAAAATTTTGGTTTCTGCATATCTAGACCATGTGCGCTGACAAATGTCAAAGTTTTATTGCAATTCCATTACCCCTTCTGGTAGATGTCGAAGCCACAAGCCATGACTGTCACAATCATGATTTGAGAACAAAATCGTATTTTTTAGGGTATTTTCCTAGGTAATTTTTTGATTTCTTTTAAAGTTTGTATCATTGGCTAATGTTCTTACAATTCTACCAAATCTAATTAAAATTGGAGTAGCCGATCAATCACTATGGCCAAAAAAGGTACCTTTTTAAAAAAAAGTACCGTTTTGGTTTTTCACCTCTCAGGGGAATTCCCCAAATTAAATTACCCAAAATTTTGGCTTCTGCATATCTAGACTATGTGAACTAACAAATGTTAAAGTTTTATTGCGATTCCATAACCCCTTCTGGTAGATGTTGGAGCCACAAGCCATGACTGTCAAACCTTTGACAAAAAAAAAAAAAAAAAAAAAAACGGACAAAAACAATATGTGTCCCATTTTTCCAAATGGGACCCATAACTAAACACTCATAAAAAAGTTATTACACAGGATCTTTTTTACGGCTTATCTTTCTATATTTTAAGTTACTATTTATTTTTAACAGCCAAAAAGTAACTACTAATGCACAGAAATAAAAAATAAGACGTGATGAAAAAACTTACTTTATTTAAATGAGGTAGACCAATCAGCCTTTCCACAGCTTGCAATAACACTTCTTCTCGTTTGTAAGTCAGCATCACCATAGTAAACTGCTCCCATGGGGAATTCCCTCCCAGCGACTCCTGGTACACCTTACCCGTGCCCCCTTCCCCACCCCCTATGGGGCGGAATCCGTTGCTGGAACCTGGAACCGGGGTTGGGGGGTTAGCAAGGGGAAGTTTAAAGGAGATAAACTGCATACTAAAGCACAATTAGGTCATTGTGTTAGTTAGTGTTTTAGGTTGGGGGTAGTTGAGATTACTGTTAGTTAGTTAGTGTTTTAGGTTTGGGTTAGTTAAGGTTAGTGTCAGTTAGTTAGTGTTTTAGGTTTGGGTTAGAAATTAGCTTTAGTGTTGGATTGAATTCGAATTTATATAATTGGGGTTAGACTTTAGGGTTGAAAAAAGAGTTGGATATTTTAATCTATTTTCCATTTAGTGTTGAATTTTGCACAAGTGTTCAACTGTGTTAGTGAGAGAACAAAATATCACATCGTTTTTGTGTAGTATTACTAAATTCACTGTGAAAATGGAAGTCACCTATAAACTGGGCATCGGAGGGCAGTAATCGGTCCTTCGGGGTGAAGGGGTAAAGATTGAAGGGGCCGGGTATGTTATTCCATGTATCACGTGAATCGAGGGTGACAGACGTGTAGTTTCGGGTGAACTGGGGGGAGCTGGTGCTTTCTTCAATTGGGGGAATCCCAAATTCGCTCTGCGCGTCCCCGGGTGATACCACATGCTCCACGACGGGGTAGCTCCGGTGGGCGATCACATTACTGGGGTGATTAAAAGATAAATTGAAGAAATTTGTATTTTATGGTTAATACAAAATACCAAAAAAAAATCATTTTTACACACAAAAATTGATTTAAAAGAAATTGCATTTGATGCTCCGGTGGGGGACCACATTGCTGGGGTAATAATGGAAGTTGCAAGAAAATATTAAAGAATATTGCATTTTACAAAAAAAATGCGATTTTTTCAAAAAAATAACAAAATTGACGCAAAACAAGAAAACTGTATTTTAAGATTTTGGATTGCTGTTTCATGATGGTGGTTAAATAAAAAATGTCTTAATAAAAGTATCATTTTTGGCACGTGTTTTTGTTATCGTTGGTAACATAGTTCTTGCGTTTTCCTTAATTCACAAACCTGGGAACATCTTCGACTGGAAGAGCTGGAATTTGTAGTCGAGTTCGTAGCAGAGCGAGATGGACTCCACCACCTGTGAAGGCGTGGAGAGGTATGTGTCGTACAAGAACCTCCCCTGTCTCCGCATCGATATGATCTCGGCGTGGGGGATGTTGGAGAGAAAAAGGGAAGCTCTGTTACTCTTGCCTGATGGAGGGGAGGTTAAAAAAGGGGTGCAAAACTTCTCTGGTTGGCGGGCCAGATGAGGGAAAATGAAGTTCTTGGTGGGCCGGATTATTACATGAATAGTATTCAATATCTTAATTACAGGGTATGGTTAGATAGTCTGCGGTATGGTTAGATATAGTCTCCAGTAAAAATCTTTTCACGGGCCGGACTCGGCCTGCAGGCCATATGTTGCTTATGCCTATTATAAAGGGTAAAATCTGAATGAGTTATTATGAATGCTGGACTTTTACCTGCGGTAAAATAATCGCTGCTTTCTCCCACGAGATAAACTCGCTGAACGGCAGCCTCGTGTGCGTGCCGAGTAGCACGGGGATGGCACCCGACTGCAACGCTTCGATGAGGCGGGTGGAAAAGAGAGGGGTGAAGAGGAGGTTGCGATCCTCAGCTGGGAGGATCAACGCGAATGTGGATCGCGATAAAACTGCGAGTCTGTCTCCTTCCGACCCGCACAGAGACCATTCGGAGCTGAAAGGACGAAAGGGAGGATCTTATTATTTAGAATTGAATCCCACTTAACTTTCACTGATCGGATGCTAGCTGTGGTTTAAAAGCTGGTTGAACACTCTGTTAAAGATTTTGCTGCTTGGCCGTGAAATACTAAACGGATGAAGGAATGAAAGAATAGAGGGATATCACTTAATAAAATTATAGAAACTAATTCAAATCGTCCCAAATACCAATCTCAAAGGAAGAGACAACAACCCTAACCTCAACCCTAACAGTAACACCATACTCATTATTTTAGTGAGAGGTTTCTCTCCTTTCTTCTTTCCCTTATTTTAGTTTTCTCCAATAATATTTATAGACCAATGAATGCTCTCAACTGGTACCCAAACTAGGTGTATTTAAAGAAACTTTGAAAATCAAATAAACAGTTATTCTACACATTTTGAATTTAGCAATCAAAATTCAAAAAAAAGGTTCTTGTACACATTTTGAACCTAGCAATCACCTGAAACCCAGCATCACAGTACGTCACTAGCAATAAAAATTCAAAAAAACAGTTTTGTACACATTTTGAATTTAGCAATCAAAATTCAAATAAACAGTCATTGTAAACATTTTAAATTTAGCAATTAAAATTAAAAAAACAGTCATTGTACATATTTGAACCGAGCAATCACCTGAAACCCGGAGTCACAATTCGTTCCTCCTGACATTGCACTTGCAGCATGAAGTTCCCATGGATGACAGATTCCCTCATTAAATTCATGTTTTCCAGCAGAATTTGATGGAATTCACTGTCTGGAGGCAAAGCCGCATCTGTTTATATAAGAAACATAAGGGAATATTTTTAGGTTTCATTCTTAGTGATAGAAAATAACTGGAGAGTTATCTAACAGGCAATCAAAAAATTACCTCTCAACCATCGTCGGTTGACAAGAGCAATTGCATTTGTTGTATTTAATTTAGCAGTTTTTTTAGTACAAAACAAAGGAGAGTTATCATACATGTAATCGTCAGATTACCTCATGCCCACCCATTGAGTTACCTGTTCTTTTGCAGTGTGTTGTATATGATTAAGATTTTTTTCTTTTTACATCTACACATTAATCCACTAGGTTCAGAAACGTAGTAATTGTCAAGATATAACTGAATAATTAGAGTCTCGATACAACAACCTTATATGTTTCGGCAGATGACTTACACTTTAACCAACTAAAATAACTGGTTAAACAAGCGAAAATACATACCGCCATCTGCTTCAGCATGATAATTAGATGGCCATTGTCCTTGAAATGATAATGCGTAATCTCTCAGCGCAGGCACCTAAAACAATACACAATTTGATTAAAAATGTTAAATTACTATGTGCTTTTATTAGGATAAGCCTTGGGTTTTTAGAATGGATTAGTTAAAGAATATCCAATGTGCCTTTAATACCATTTTATGTGAGCTTAACCATCCACAATACCATTTAAAAACCATAATGTTTAACTATCACAAGACATCAATTTTTAAAGTAATCTTATCATGAGATCTTAATAAAAGTGTCACGCAGAACTTTTGTTATCTTAGTCTAAGCAAAAAAAAACTTGAATCATATAAAATGGCTATTTGTTTATTTAAAGACATTTTGGAAAGTATGTTTAATTAAAATAAAGTAAGGAACTTTCTTAAACATCTCAAAAAGATGCTCTGTGCTGGGAAGTTTTTTGTTTGTATTGACTCATATTGTATAAGTACTTAATACTAACAATAAACTAAACAACCCTTGAGCAAATAAAATTGTATTTTATCCAAATCTTTTTATATTATTATTACATCAAAGTACATGACCTTTTTTATCTAATACATATAATTAAATAAACACACAATCATATTGTCCACACAAATGTTATGTAACTAGACTATGACTCGATCAAGTCACCATGGGAGGTAGATAATCTTCTAAATTCTGCTCCTCAATATATTTTTCATCACCATCTACATCTTTTTCATCTGGGTTAGAATCAACTTCCTTTACAATTGGAGGCAGCTCTTGAGTGGAAAGAGCGATTTGAAAGAAAAATTGAAATTTAGGTAATTTTGTTCCTATTTATCAAGACTTTTTCATGACATAAAAAAAGTAATAAGCAAATAAATACAGCTGTATCCATTAAGACTCAGAAATAAAATTAATTAATACATAAAAATAGCGAAAAATTAGCAAATAGACATTGCTAAGAAGATGAAGAAAGTCTCATGAAACTATGAAAACAAAACATTGTGATTTTAAAGATTGAGTTTATAAAAATGAATTAAAAACGTTTTATACGAAATAGCAGCACTTGAATAGAAATTAGTGTATGCACATTACAACAAGCTGTATCCAAAAAATTCCAAACGTAATAATTTTCAAACAAAAATATTATGATTTTATCGATTGCGTTTATAAAAGTGACTTTCATCAACTTACTTGTTTTAAACGAAGGCAGATTAGGAAGCACTGCATCAAAGCCCATGCGAAATTGGCTTGCTTCAAAATTAGTTTGTCCCACTATTGCACGTCCCGTGTCTACCCCCTTTAGTGGGTTCTGCGTGGTTGTTTGGTGCGAGAAATACACCAGTAGATGGTTCCTACCATCCCCTCGCCAGTACGCAAGCGAACGGAGCCAACTTGATATTGCATCCGGTGATATGACTGGTTTTGAGTCAACTGGCATTTAATGTGACTTTTTAAATGAGCAGAAACTTATAAATTGGGATTAATTAGACTATATGTATTACAAATAATGGTATTTGCACATATTTAAAGATACAGGCTAGCCATGGGCGAAATAGAACTTGGTTTAAAAGGATTCAAACCCCCTAAAAAAACGAACATAAAAACAACACATACACAATAAAGACAGTTTAATTGCTACTTTAGGCGGTTTAAGCCATACCGCAGGCAATTTAAAAGCTACAAAAGACTGTTTTAATATCCACTGCACATTGTTTAATATTCACGACAAGTGGTCTCATAGACTGTAATCGTTCAATTTGCACAACAAGTGGTCTCATAGACTATAAGCCGTTTAATAGCCATGACAAGTGGTCTCATAGACTGCAAGTTGTGTAATACGCATGACAAGTGGTCTCATAGACTGCAAGTTGTGTAATACGCATGACAAGTGGTCTCATAGACTGCAAGTCATTAAATAACCATGACAAGTGGTCTCAGAGACTATAAGTCTTTTAATACGCATGACAAGTGGTCTCATAGACTGCCAGTTGTGTAATACGCATGACAAGTGGTCTCAAAAACTGCAAGTCTTTTAATACCCACACCAAGTGGTATCATACACTTCAAGTCATTAAATACCCATGACAAGTGGTCTCAAAAAATGTAAGTTGTGTAATACCCACGACAAGCGTTCTCATACACTACAAGTCATTAAATACCCACACCAAGTGGTAACATAGAGTGCCAGTTGTGTAATACGCACAACAAATGGTCTCACCTCCAGCAGAGGCCTCCACCTCCCCAACCACCACCACGTACAGACACGCCGTACTTGGGTCATTCGTGATGTATCGGTTCGTTGAAAACGATATTCTTATCGCTTCTTGAACAAATGAAGTCACGTCAAATGGTGAGTTATCTAAATCAGGATAAAACCAAGTGTGATATGTCAATGTATATAGAGTTATGTAAACTCATGTGGTCTATACTTGTGTAGATCACAGGGATAAAAATCAGACATTTTTTCCGGTAACTAGAGATAATGTAATATATATAATGTTGGTGTCAAAAGAGGACTAGATTTAAAGAATGCTTTACTGCCATCGCCTTTAGTCACATTATATACAATTTGGTTCTTAATTGGGGTGTGTATAATATCCAACACATTGCTTCCATGATAAAAGTCAAGACCCTAAATTATCCACTGTGACAATTTACTGAATAACTTGGCAAAATGTGATATTATTTGCATTTGCTGTGATGTTATTAACATTTGTTGTATTAAAACTAATTCCTTTACTTAAAAAGTAAAAGTACAGTCTGGACTAACTGCTTATCATAAGTACTAGTTTACTTTTTGTGCACTACTCAAGGACATCGTCAATATATAACCGGGGATGTTTCTGTAAACGTTGGTGCCAAGTAAAATTTAATCGAATCTTGTGTTCTATTATTAAAACAAAAACAGGTGTTTACACTAAAAAGGTTTTATAATCCAAAAACAACTCATTGCGTCACACAAAATTGCCCATTTTCTTCAAGCACTGCTTGTGAAAACTGCTCAAGTGCTGCTAGCAGTTAACCACACCTTTAATCATGAAATCAAAGGAATAATATAAATGGCCAACCTGTGTTAAGTGGATAGACATACACCGGGAATTGGGATGTCAAAGAACATCTGGAATAATCGAAGCAACTGTGCATTTGGCATCTGGGAGAGAACAAATGATGTAAATACCAGAGATATATAAAATTATACTTGCATGCACTTGTTATATACATATTAAATAAATTCAGGTCGTTTAGTTTACTGAAAATTTAAATCAGCCTTAGCCTTATTTTTAATTTAGTGTGTCTTGTATTGTGCTGGTTGTTCATTTACATATATAGGCTTAAAATAGGAGATACGTGTACAACAAAACAATCATTAATCAATAGTTTTCTTGTTTTGTTTTTTGTTCACAAAACACATTTTGTTTTTCTTTAAATAAATCCTTATAAAAGGATTTGAAATTGGGATATGATTATTTTAGTACAAGGCTATGTGGCAAGAATATCATATATTTCCAGATCTTTAAATTGTGTAGTTTACATTGTGTTGTATATATAACAGATATAAAGGGAACTTACTTATAATGCAAAGACGTGGGAGTCAAATCCACATTCAAGTCTTCTGAAGCCAATAATCTTGCTGGAGCTGCCAATTTTGGCTTCTCCACTTCTTTTTGTTCTGTTTTTAACTGGTGGCAGAACAAAAAAAATGTTAACTTATTTTAAAGTATTTAAAATCAATTTATTTTAAAGCATGTAAAATTAATTTATTTTAAAGTATGCAAAATCAACTTATTTTAAAGTATGTAAAAATAATTTATTTTAAAGTATGTAAAATCAACTTATTTTATTTTAAAGTATTAAAAATCAACTTATTTTAAAGTATGCAAATCAACTTATTTTAAAGTATTTAAAAACAATTTATTTTAAAGTATATAAAATTAATTTATTTTAAAGTATGGTATGCAAAATCAACT
>CH003204.1:620390-714964 GCA_000149265.1 Ciona savignyi
TTCTTGGTTTTATAACAAAAATATGTAAATACTGTAATTAGGTGGCATTATCTCATCCCGCCCACACATAATTATCACGTTCAAGTAAGTAGATATCGGAAGCAGGTTTACCTTCCGCCCACATACAGACCAAAATATTTTTACCAAAGAAGGGCATGTTTAATCTCATATTAAAATAAAGACGACTAGACGTATTGATTTAATATATACACTAATTCGTTTAACGTTACTGTTCAAAACATGTGTTTAAACTCAAAATAATGCCATTAAAAATCGATTCATAAATTTTGGAACCTGTTGAATGCGGCTTTTTAGAAACTGCACCTCTCCTTCAGCTTTCTTAACACTTTGTTCCAGCGCGATATACCTCCCTTGTTGCAGAGATATGTCATCCTGTTACACAGTTTGGCTTATAGGAATCTGTAATTTCTTTTACTTTTTAAAAAGCTATAAGAAACAGCAATTTACTTTTTAAAAACTACAAGAATCAGTAAATCTCTTTTTAAAACCAGTATATTGATGTTAGACCCTAGAGATTGGGTATATTGACAATGTCAATAGATTAGTTTTGTGGCAATGTTTGGTATTTATATAGAGACTCTAGTGATACACATTATTATCTATCTTTTACAAGAACAAATCTCAAAAATAGATAAAAACCTGAATATGATTTCGTCTACTCTCCAGTTCTCTGAGCTCAGTAGAAATTGAACGTTTAATTCTCTTTAACTCATCGATGTGTTTTAAGTCTGTTAACCTGGAAAGTGGCAGTTAAAGTTTAAACTTATAATTTTAAAGCCAAATTTAGTTAATTAGCTCATAATGGTGGTGTGACTGTACACCAAATCATCACAAACTAATCAGTTGCGTCTTGTGTCCTTGGACAAAGCATTTACCAAAGGGTATTTAACTAATTAATTAAACGTTAAACAAAAACTCTATCATTGTCTTTATCTTTATCATATACAAGAAATTGCGATATCTTCGGTACCTGGACTGCAAACAGTTAATCTGATAATTAAGTGTGTTATAATGCATTATAATAGTTTTATAATGTCATTATAATAGTTTTTATTTTTCTTTTGCCTATTAATCTACTGGGTTCAAGCCATCTCCACTATGTACCTTTCCAAAGGACACAATCAACTGGCTATTGACCGATTTTGACTTTGCAAAAAGGTCAAGCAGTTACCTACCAAGTATAGTTTTGTAATTTATTGTGTTTCTTTAACCCTTTAGAAAACGAGATTGTTTTTGCGCAGTTTGTGCGTTTTGACCGAGTCCGCTTTGTAGTGCTCTAGCGCCTCTCGTGTTATAGTTAGAGCAAAATGTTCAACACTAGAGTTGTTCGAAATAAAATTTCCAAAATTTCTGAAATTTTTATTTTTTGATGACGTCACTACTTGGGGGTCCACGTCATATTCTTTCTTATACAATGTTATAGTTTTTGATCTGTTTACAATACAGCCTAACATATTTTTACAAAGTTACTCAGAAACAAATTTCCTACAATTATATTATAATTTTGGTTTGATGACGTCATCAAAATATTACTACGTCACTAATTTCATGTTACAGGTCAACCCATGCCAAATTTTTTTTTGTTTTTTTTATTATAAACAATGTTAGAATAGAAATTTAGATTGCAATTAAGTCCATATTGCTTTATCTTACTACTTTTTCCTTAAAATAAACTATAAATGAAGGGTTTGAACCAAATTGTGGACTATAACCTTAAAGATACTCAAAACCTCCCCACAAAATGAAAAAAAAACTGGTAAGATCACATTCGGGACATCCCAAGAAGCGAAACTGATTCTACTGCCATAAAGACATTAAATGAAACAAACCTTTTGAACGTAGTATTAAAACAAACGTTTTTTTGTGATAATTTTCCCTCAAAATTACACCAAAAAAAGTCATAAAATTCAACTAAACTTTACTTCAAAATTTCAAATGCAAAGTTATGTTTATTTTTACTGTTTTCAAAAGATATATCATATAGCTTTCAAAAGAGACCAAACTTTAGCAGTTTCGACAAGAAATGTTGGAGATTTTTCATTTTGAATGAGCATATGTCAAAAAGGACAAATTTGTTCTTATCGTTTCTAAAGGGTTAAAGCATTGTTTCTAGGGGTATACATCATTATCAAATCGATGTCATTTTTTTTAGTTAACCACAAAAAAATTAAGAAATATCAAAAAAAGTTAATGCAAGCTTTTAACTCTAACATTATATGTAAGTAATTTTGGAGAAATTCATCAGTTAACCCAGTTTAGATACAGTCTGTGGGCCGGTCAAAATTGCTTTACAGGCCGGACCCGACCCAGGGCTGTATTTTGCGCATGTCTCAGTTAACCGATATCAGAATGTAAGCATTATTGGTTTGGTGAGCACAGCTGCTATATTTAATATTTATATTATATTTTATTGGCACATTTTAACGACTGTTTGTTTTGCAGTCTTTTTTAGTTCCTGGGTTATGATCTTTTTTAGTTTCTTTTATTTATTATTAAGGCAAAAAAGGATAAACTAAAACTAAACTAAATATACAGCTCTAATTGTTACATGCATTGGTAACTCTAAATTTTGTGAGCATTACACTGGACTCTTAAGATTAACTTAAGTGCAATCTACCTATATGTTGTATCTGGAGAAGTTTCAGTCTTTGCATAAAGTTGTCCAAGTTGTGACCCAAGGTGAGTTGTGATGTAATGAAATGTGAGCAGTATCAACAGGAACACAACAGCAAGACGGGAAGCCTTGGCTTTTCCTAAAAACCTGAGGAAAAGGACAACTAGGGGTTACTTCTATGAGGCATGAATATAGTAGGCCTATGTGTCACCCTATTTTTAAAACTATTTTTAAAGGTCCATTACAGCATAGTCAAAAAACTCTTAATGCTATTAGGGGATATAAAGAGCAAACCTTTTCTATTCCTAATTTTTTAGCCCTATTTTTTTTGGGGGGTAGAGGTTTTTAATTGAGGGGTATATACACAGTTTGACCTAGGCCTGGAGACTCTTGATTCTAGAGGAAACACCCTGCCAAGGGTATCAACCAAATTATAACAAATGAAATTCGGTCATTTCACCTATTATAATATAAATTAACCAAAGCATGTCTATTCAAAGAAATTGTGAGTTGAAAAATGCAGTAGGGAGTGTATGTAACTAGTTAGAATACCACATTTCACATTAGTGAGGTTACCATATCTCTTGCAGTGTGTTTTACAGGAATTAAAAATCACTTTAAACTTAGTTAAGCCCATTTAACCTAAGAGTTCAAGCAGCTATCATTAGGTTTCTGGTGTGAAGTCTACCCCCATCCATTTTGTTTGGGATGCTAACCAGCGAAATTGCCACCATCCAAAAGTAGTAAAGCACAACAACAAACTACAAGTATTTCCATTTCCACCTATTTGGGTATAATGGAGGATTTTTCACTATACACAAAGTAGCTTTTGTACCTTTTTATTTCACGAGAGCCATTTGAGCATGAAGTTGAAATGTTTGAGGCAGCAATTTGTTTCCAGGATTTGTCTTTTCCATGACTTCCATTCATAGCTACCCCCGGTACTTTATTAATTAGATTGTATCTCCAAAACCCAAACAATAAGCCTATCCCTAATAATTATTCATTGCAAAGGAGTCTAGATACATTAAATGTTAAGAAGTTGTCTGGTCGGCTGGCTCAATCTGTAGGAGTAGAAATAGACTGCGGTCAATCCAGTCACTGTCTAGATTAAAAATGGTTGTATCCTTGGCCTTGGGCAAGGCACATAGCGGACATTGTCTTAACCAAGTAAATTATTAAGTTCACACAGCAATAGCTTTAATAACCTAACAGATGGCTACGTTATTGGTTAGTGCAGTGTGTGTGTTTAAGTGTCATCTCTGCCCAGAAATACAACCAAGCATCGGCCATGTGGCAACTGATTTTGAACCACCCGCCTTTCGGCTGACCCCATGACGCGATACAAATATGAAAACCGGTCGGACATGCAATAAATAAATACTGAATCATAAATAGAAAACTAAACTGTCAAGAATATATGACCAAATACCAAGAAAAGATATCACCAACAGTCCAGACTACTTACGCACGGTATATAACATATTGCTTTGTACCAGACATAACATGAACTGTGATGAACGCAACTTGCCATTTAAGGAAATGGCCACATGGTTAACCCGAGTCGGGAAGGTAGATTTCGAAAGGGTCAAAAGTGTACATTGATAGATAGAAACATAGAAACAACCCGAGTCGCGAATTTATAGACTTTGTACGGTGTGAGTCAAAACAAGCATGACGATATTTCTTACTCATGAAAAAATGACTCTTCACATACCGATTTCGAAATAAAAATTGTCTGTGCGTCGGGCCCGTCAGTAATTCGGTACTTATCCCAGTAAAATGTTGACTCTTTAAATACCGATTTCGAAACAAAAATTGTCTGTGCGACGGGCCCGTCAGTGATTCGGTACTTATCCCAGGAAAATGTTATGTCTGGCTACTAAAAGATCTCGAACTGCCTTTCGAGAAGCTGATCGTCCCTGGTCAGTTTATTCCAAATGAGGTCTATTTGTTGCTATTTTACCGATGTTGGTAAAACGTATATTCTACCAGGCAGAAGATAATTCCTAACCCGAAAAATATTAAATCGCGCGTGTCTTCACTATATTCAAGCCTTTAGGCCTATTCCGTAACGAATTTTCAGAGATGGCGTACATGATTTATCACGAACACGGCCTACATCAGGCGCGGTCTACATTAGGCCGCATCACAAGCCCACTTTTCCAGTCAAAGGGCAGTAAAGTTGAACGGTATGCCTTCTTGATAACTTAACGCCATTATACCAGCTAAATAGACAGGTTGTTAATATCAACCATGTTTTTGGCACGATTAATCAATGTACAATTAGTGTCCAAACACAGCTGTTGCCATAAAACAAAACGTGTCAAACTTGTTACTGGCGTAATCTAACTACATGTGTATTTTCGACGTCACAGATATTCCGTATGACGTCACACACAACAGAAAACCACTGGTCAAAGCGGTTCTATGGATAATAAGATTAAAGCACACGAATCCAACCAGACCAGTTTCCGTAAGGGGTTTAAAGGAAGAAGATACACTTATCACCTAAATAAAAAACAAAAATGTCATAAGAGCCATTTTACTGTTGGGTAAGTGTTATATGCAAACTAAAAATGACTGAATAAATTAGAACAACCAACAAATTAAAATTAAGAAAAAAATCCCTTTAGCCCAGTGGTTCTTAAACTGGGGGGCGCGCCCCCCTTGGGGGGCGTGAACGCTTCTCAAGGGGGGGCGCGAGCATGGCAGTTACATATTGTTGAAAAACAGCTCTTACAGTCAAGCCTTGTATTTTAACACTAATCTAATAGATTAATCTGTGCCCTAGTTTTAAAAAACAATTTTGTCTGGGCTATAATCCATTACTGTTTCAATTTTCCTATTTATATCGACACATAGTTATATGCTTCGCCTTCTATTTTTCGTAAATTTGATTTTTGAGTAGGTGGGGCGTTAGCATGAATCACAAATCTCAAGGGGGGCGCGACTGAAAAAGTTTAAAAACCACTGCTTTAGCCGAATTCCGTATAAATAACCGCCGTCAAATGCCGTATATTATATATTAGGCTACTCGTTTACCGTCTATTGTGAAAGTTTTTAGGAATTTAAAACCGCAATAAAATCTCCTATTTATTTAAAAATAATTGTAAAAAAAAGATGTTTTAAATCATTTTATGCCTAGCTTTAATAGCATGATAATATTTTTTACAAAACAATTTACGCATATGTACGAAATCAATTGTTGATATTAAATGGCTATATATGCAAAATTTATAAAACGAAAGTGTTTTATTTATTTAATTCCATCGTAATCTCAGTAGTATACACAGCCGTTATGCTAACGACCTTTGAGCATATAGTCGCAAACGCGTTTTAAAGTGATTTTAAATATTAACAGCTTATTAAGTCATAAGCTTTTGCGGCTATACTGAGTTAATGTGTTACAGGAGACCGATTGCAATGTAGTAAAGCGATAAAGGGAAGGAAATGTAAGCATAGTTTCACAATTCCATACTTTAGTTTCCAAACTTTATCTTCGGCGATATTTCAGTAATGAATTCAGCAACTGTGTGCCTCTGTTTTGGTCTAATTTTGTTTACCGCAAGCAGTAGGAAAGCAGACGGTAAGTTAAAACCTGGACATTTTTAACTTGTTATGACATTTCCATATTAATTAACGTACAGTATTGTGTAGTTTACTACTTGTAATGTTGGACTACGAAAGATTATATATGCATGCGCATTTTTTGGGACACGGTTATAGACTATCAAATAGTACAAAGTTTCGCATATATGATGTAGCCTTTTTGCTATGTTCTATAAAAAGTACGGGTATAGGATAAGGTATTAAAGTTTATCCTCCTGAATGAGATAACGCGAAAAAATAATTCAGTAGTAACCGTTAGATTGCTGAAACTATTGCAGTGCGGTATGTATGACGAAGACGTTCTTTTAGATTTAGTGGAACCGATTTAATACACTGGGTTTAAGCGATGTCCACTAAATACGTTGCTTTAAGGCACAACCGCAATGGTGTAGAACCTTCAGCAAATCGACTAAACGGCGATGTAGTAACCCGTCCAGCTATTCGGCCGGACATAAAACTAATAAGCTCAATATAAAGTGATGCAATTTCAATTATGATATTAATAAATGCATTGCAAAAATACACAGTAGACATTTAGTGTGTGTTTTTATTGCAATACTCACATTTTGAGCTCATAAACTACACTCGTAACCTACCATACTAGTGGGTTACATAGAAATGTATATAGTGACCACTTTTTAGTGTATGTTTGCATTTTAACCTAATTTAAATATCCAGCAGGACAAAACGTTAATATTCAACACAAAGACATCGACATCTTATTTTATAACACCACTGAAGATATTTTGAACTTCAATAAGGCCTTGCAGTTTTGTCAAACACTAAATGGAAGTCTGCTGCAAATAAAAGACAACGCTATACAAACGGTTGTAACTCAACAACTAGCCTTATTGGAAAATTCCGTCAATAAAAGTTTATGTGGCAGTACGTGTTGGAATTTAGGATACTGGGTTGGGGCCGTCGAAAATAATGGTCAGTGGGAGTGGCTTGATGGCACGCCTATCAACAACACTGAGTTTTCTAACTGGTATGTGAACCAACCTAATGGTGATTACATATCGAAGAACTATGCTATGAAGGTAATGCCAGTATCAAAGGTGGAGCAAACCGAAGGTCTGCTTGGGAAATGGGGAGACGATAATATCAATCAAAAAAAGAATTTTATTTGTCAAAGAAGTAAGTTTAACAATGTTTCTCTTTTCATGAAAACATATTTCAAACCATTATTGGGATTGTCACTTAGATAGTTTTTTTAAAAAGAGCGTTATAAATGGATCGGTTGCAATAACTAATTGGTCACACGTCTTTAATATTTCTTTAACGGCTATGTTGCCAACCCATAGTAAGGTCTTTGTCACTAGGTCAGCTTTTGTATACAATTTAATGTAACACTGACGTTAACCATTCGGCCACACGTCCTTTATTTTTTACCCACCCAAGTTTTGAACCCATGATGGGCTCGTCCCTAGGGCCGTTTTTTATAGGAGTGTGTATATGTATCTTAACCATTTTGCCATATGACCGTACCTTACGACCCTTATAACCGTGCAACCCAATATTTAACCTAATCGAACTAAAACCTCTATGGTAATAAAATTACGATTCCCGGGAATCCCCTCAACTAGGGAAATACCCGATAATTTCCCTAGTTTACATGAGCACGAAAGTAGCAGTTTAAAACGATCGATGTTGATCAACAGAATCCACGTGTTCTATACATTGCAACAATGGAGGAAAATGCGAAATTGATCCCGATACCCAAGCACAATATTGCACATGTGTCAACAATTATTCCGGAAAGACTTGTAAAATTGGCAAGTATTTAATATCATACTGGTATGCGGTAATAGGTTTTGAACATGTCGGTATTCTATAGCAGAGGTTCTCAAACTGTGCGTCGCGACGCCCTGGTACGTCGTTTGAAATCGTGTAGGGCGTCGCATGGCCATTGCGTTCGAAACTGCACTAATTATAAAAAAATATCCATCACAAATAGACGAGAAATAAAGGTGGCAGTTTCAAAGATTCTCCCAAGGTTCCATGATCTTTGCAAAAATAAACAAGCCCAGACGTCATATTAGATTTGAACTATAAATTACAAACGGGCGAGGACGTGGCTATTGTTTTTTATTGTGTTTCATTTCTTTATTACGTGTGCGATACCACTAAATATAACTTTGGTAGCAATATATTAATGACTGGTGCGTCGCAAGCTTAGCAAACTTTTGGAAAGGCGCCGCAACCAAAAATAGTTTGAGAACCACTGTTCTATAGAATGGGATATTCATGTCCCGTGAATGAAGATGTCAAAGGCATTTATTTTTTCATGACCATGTTATCGCAGCTATGGTAGTGTTTTGTATTTAATAACCAAGACGGTCTTTTAGTTTTAATATATTTTTAATTTTTTTTAATAATATCTGATATCTTTTTCTTTTAGTTGTCGTATTTTTTACTTTACCATAAAGCAAAACATTTTCATTTTTTAATTAAAAAACCGGTGTTTTAAAAAATGCCAGTTTTAAAAAACTGGTGCAATTCAAGAATGCCAACTTTTCAATAGTGGTTTTATGTGATATTTGCAAATTGCTTTTGCCTAAGGAAACAATCAACTAACCACCCTTTCGCCTGACAGATTAAATTGTCTAAACAAATGTGGGTATCATGTCTATAGATTGGCTCATGGATGGTTAATTGGAAACACTACTATTAAAAACAATTTATTAGAATAATTTGTGCCCAATAAGGGGTTAACAATACTATTGCAAAATTGGCTATTCATCTTATATTTACCTTTGAACACAAGAATAATTTTTTTCTTTTCATTTTTAAGTGCTAACAATTGTTTGGATTATGTGTTTGAGTTTACCTTTATCGTAATCTAGCTATACCCAATCTAATCTAAATATATGCTGAACTAATTTTTAATATTCACAGAACCGAATATTACTGTAACTGTCAGTGATACTCAGCAAAAAAGGTACGAATACAAATATTTCAACCTGCCGCGTCAAAATTACTCAGAGGCAGTAAAGCTATGTAACCAGCAAGGAAATGGTTATCATTTGGTGAAGGTTAACAGCTCAGTTATCCAGTCTGACATTGATAACCAGATTCGACATTGGCATGATGAATTCGACGTAAATTCTTGGGAGTGGAGTTGGGAAGCTGGATATTGGGCTGGAGGTTAGATAGAAAATAGTGAATTTTGTACGTTAAGAATAAATGATAAGAGGTTTTGCAACCATGACAGGGATAAAATTGGTCACTATGAGTGTTATTAAAATGGCAGAAAAAGAAAAAAACAACCAAACTGCATTTCACATTTTAATATTAGTTCTGTGCTCTTCATTGACTTTACATAAACTAAAAAATACTTAAACTGTTTTTTTTGTTCTCATTAATGCATTTCACAACAAATCCCAAAGCTGAATTTAATAATCATATTCTTAATACATTCGTGTTGACTACGTATGATAGGCATAGAGTATAACAGTGCACCAATCTCAGTAAAGCAAATTTTGATTTGATACTGTACAACTGAAGGTGTTACAAAAATGAAATTCTCAATATATTGTGTACAAGTTTTGATAAAATACAGTTTTAAACTGAGAAGTCTTAAGAAATTTTATAAATATATTGTTTCCAGGTGATAATAGCGAGGGAAATTGGTTCTGGCTGGATGGAACAACACTTATACTGACATCAAGTGGTCCATTTTCATATGAAAATTGGCTGGGCGATCTGTATTCAAACAAAAACACCTCCTATGCCCTTCAGATCAGATCCTTGGACACTTACTTTGACCATGAAAACAATGTAACGTACACTAATAACACTGGAAAGTGGGTTCCTGCGCTAATGTGGGAAAAGAAAGGATTCATTTGCCAAAAATGTAACTTGTGATGTCTTTATTTATATGGGGTTTGTGGTTGTATATGTTATTATGGGTTTCATTTGATTATTAAAGAAACACATTCATATCCAGTTTTTTGGGTAGAACGGGGTATCGAATCAGGTTGGAACTTATTTCTAACTGACATGTTGATTTTTAAAAGTTAATTTTAAACGATGACATAATAGCTTGATGTTCTATAACACTAAGTTCCTCTTTTTTTTCATGTAAATTTTTTGGAAACAAAATGTTTACACTAAACATTTACGCTTTTAATTTCAGTGTACGACCCCTGCGAAAGCCAGCCATGCTTAAATTCCGGAACATGTGTGTTAAAATTCAACTTGACACAGACTTTGTACGAATGTGAATGTTTAAAAGACTTTTATGGGGACTTCTGTCAATATGGTAAACCAAAATTTAGTTATGGTGCAAAAAGTAGTCCGTAAAAATCACATATTTATTATGTGGCTAGCTTATGCCCATACAAGCATAAAAGGATGGCTCAGCAACTTAAAATGTACATTTACCTTTCAGCCGAAGGGTTGAGGGTTCGAAACTGGTCGCAAGCTAGTCAGTTGCGTCCTTGGGCAAGGAACTTAACAGACATTAACTGAACCCAGCAGATTAATGGGTTTTACTAAATTGAAGGAACGTCTCAATCATACACAACACATTGAAATAGCTACGGTAACCCGACGGTGGGCGCGAGGTGATCTGACGATTGCCTGTGTGTTAACCCCCTTGGTTTTCCTATTCACAGGAATAAACATAAATAACTATCCTATTCTAAAATGTACTTCTAACCGGCCCTGTCTGGTAACAAATTACACAACCGACTAGCTAGCGACCAGTTTTGCACCTGCAAACCTTTCGATTGATAGGCGACGCACTTAACCGTCATACTAACCAGCCATACAATCATTCTTGTGTTTGCCGTGCAAGTGGTCTCTACATATTTAGACCATTGTTTAAACTAAACAACATAATTTTTTCTATTTGATGTTAGATTCTTGCTCCATAAATCCTTGTCAAAATGGTGGGACATGTGTGCCACTGGATTCTGAATGTGAAACGAATATTATTGGTAAGTAATGAATTTTAGATGTTGTTACTGATACTGTATACACTATTTCAAAAATAATCGACTTTAAATATTCTTGGATGCGTTAAAATAGACTTTTATTTTATAATCAACTTGAGAAATCTTTGTTTTGCTGTTTATCCCATTTAATCCAATTTTGTAATATAACATATGTATAACCATTTGCATATTGCATTTTTAAGTTTACCACACACTTTTGTTATAGGCTTATGTGAAATAATTTTGATTTAAACACTTTTCAAGGTTTGTTTTTAATTTTTATATGTAATGGTGTGGGGGTCACATCTGGCTATACCCACACTAATTAATTTATTCAATTATAGAAGTGTTTTACGGACTGTTGTTTTGCTGTCCTATTTCCACATTTTCTAGAAGGTCTTGCTGCGTGTTTTTATCATAGAGACAAAAATAAACTAAACTAAAAGTACCATATAAAGCTTTATAAATTAAACAAAATATTAATATTCACTTTTAATAGAAGGTAGTGGTACAGATCAATGTATGGAAACAAACATTACATACATGTGCTTGTGTGGAGAAGGATTCTTTGGGACTAATTGTACTGAAGGTGAATTTCATATTTGTGGTTAGGTTGTTGTAAAAAATATAATTTTGGTCGGATCATATGGTTTATTGTTTTTTCAGCTATAACACTTGTTGCTACCTACTTAATTCTGCCTTTGCAAAGGCTCTGAGTGGCCACTTTTTTTCATTAGATAAACTTATAAGTAGATTGCCTTGCCTTTCGATATAGGTTGTGTTGCCGTGTGTTGTGTATGATTAAAACATTGTTCAATTTGTTGGAACCCATCATTTTACTGGGTTCAAGTGCCTTGCAGTGATACATCTGATTAGCAAGATTCGATGTTGCAACCCTCCGTCTATAAGGCGATGCACTAACCCACTAGACTAAATAGTCAGACTTAGACTAATACATGTCTATGTCTACTTCAAACCCATATACAAAATTCAGTTTTGTTTTAGATATTTGCACCACCAATCCATGCTTAAACAACGGAACATGCACTTCAAATGAAACTGATTATCAATGCTCATGTTACGATGGTTATTATGGAAAGAACTGCTCATTGGGTACACCAAAAATCCTTTTTTACGCATTTTATTATCAGCTAAATTCTCATGACTTATTTAATTTTTTTTTATTAAAAAGAAGGAAGAAAATGTGGTAGAGTGGTTGTTACATTGCAGATAATTGTACCTTGTTAGAGTAGTGGCTGCAATTATACTAATATATTCCCATTTGTAATGTTGGTTACTATAGAAAAAACTGAGGTAAGCATGTGATAGGGATAGATATTTATGTTGTTAATAGTGTTTGCACCTCAAAGGTTAAGCTGTAGAAAAATGGAAATATTTTTGTTTGATGTCTTTGTTTGATTATTTTGATACATATGATTTAAGTTCAAATTTATTTTAGATATTTGCACCACCAACCCATGCTTAAACAACGGAACATGCACTTCAAATGGAACTAACTATCAATGCTTATGTTATGATGGTTATTATGGAAAGAACTGCTCATTGGGTAACTTATTTAGGATTTAGAAAACTATTTTAGGATTTAAATTGATTTGTATATCTAACTTGAAACTCCTTTTTTGTTTTGAATTACCGCTTTTTATAACTTGGTAATTTTTTCAATAGATCCGTGCTCAATTGTACCATGTGAAAACAATGGGAATTGCACTGTGCATGATTCAAGTTATAAATGTGAATGTGGGGATGGGTTCTTTGGAAAGAATTGTTCACTTGGTAAGTCAATTTGCATTCAAATCATCAGTCTGTGCTTCTGTAGTGTGTGGTGTGCCTGCGATTTATGTTTCGCAGATTTAATAAATTACACTATTTTCAAAACTTATTAGAACATTGTAAAACCGACATATTCCAACAAAGTGAAATAATTATTTTTCAAACAAGTATGCTATGTCACAACTAGATTGTAGATCTTAAATAAAAAAGTTTAATTATGTTCGCAGTTGTCTCTAATTATAGGTCTTAAATGGTTTAGCTGGGACTTCATTATATGTCTTAAATGGATTTAGCTGAAGATATTTATGTTTATCCCTGTGAATGGGAAAACCAAGGGGGGTTAACACACAGGCAATCGTTAGATTACCTCGTGGCCACCGTCGGTTTGCAGTGTGTTGAGTATGATTCACATGTACCATTTAATAACGTAGAACCTATTAATCCGCTGGGTTTTGTCCGTTAAGTATGTCTGGGCAATATCCATTAAGTACCTTGCCCAAGGAAACAACCGACTAGCTAGCGACTAGGCGACGCACTAAACCACTAGAATAATCTGTCGGACTTATTGTCCCAGTAGCTCATAATTGCTAATTGTACTATTACCAATCTTGGAGTATCCAAATATGTTAAATATTAGTTTAATGTCTTAGTTTTAGATATTTGCACCACTAATCCATGCTTGAACAACGGAACATGCACTCCAAATGGAACTGATTATCAATGCTCATGTAATGATGGATATTATGGAAAAAACTGCTCATTGGGTAACTTAGAAAACTATTACATGATTTAAATTGATTTTGTACATGCTAAAGTCAAGGTCCCCATAAATATATATTAATATATATGCAATGAGGGGTGGAATAATAACAAGATTTAACTATATACCAAACACCACATAGATGTATAAAGATTTAAGGGAACTGCTCAAAATATTAAAAATTTAGTAACTTTTTTATATATATTCCTGATATTCGTTAGATCAATTGTTTTAATTATCACCTTTTATAACTTGTTATTTTCCTATTAGATCCATGCTCAATAGAGCCGTGTGAAAACAACGGGAATTGTACCGTAAACAATGCAACTTATGAGTGCGAATGTGGGGATGGGTTCTTCGGGATGAATTGCTCACTTGGTAAATAAACTTTTTCTAGTTTTATTCAATTTCTACTTTTAACACTGCTTTGTTGATTTGAAATTTAAAATTCTTACAAAGATGAAAATACATATTTTTTCCTTTTCCAAGAATTCTAACTCTTCCTTATTGAGCCAGCAATATACACATATAAATATGTGGTAGATTAAATAATAGTGTAATATTCCTTTCTGTTTTCCAGATGGCTGCTCACAAAACCCTTGTGAGAATGGGGGAATTTGCAATGTGAGTGGAAACTCCTACACATGTGACTGCACTTTTAGCTACACAGGCAAAAATTGCACAAAAGGTTTGTAAATTTGTATCAACAGATTTTAATATGCATTCCTGAATAAGATTACAGTGGAATCCAGAAAATAAACCATTGGTTAATACATCCCTTGTTAAGACAGCTAACTTACTTATATGTTATATAACATGGAGTCATGAACAAAGTTTTCCATTTATTTCCCATTATAAAACCATATTTATTACACTCAAGTATTGCTTTCACTTTGGATTTCTCATGCACAAATTAGTCTGGTGGTTAGGTGCGTCACCTTTCAGCCCAAGGGTTGAAGGTACAAAACTGGTCAATAGCTAGTCAGCTGTGTCCTTGGGCAAGACATGAAACGGGCATTGCCTAAACCCAGCGAATTAATGGGTTCTACTATATTGAAGAAACGTGTGAATCAAACATAACACACTGCAATAGCTCCTAAGCAGGAAAATTGTTGTATTAGTTTACTTTTCCACTGTTTAAATAGTTTACTGTTCATATATTTTTCAGAAAACTTTGTTAACTCAACAATTGGTTATTCAATTCATGTTAATGGAGATGTGTCCATCAACTTTCAAAAGTCAAGTATGGAATGCATAGGTCTTGATGGTGGGCTCGCGATTGTTAAGAATTCAACGGTTCAAGACCTGATTGAAACCTATATTTCAAATGTACATGGAAATAAATTCTGGATTGGCGCAAGAAATGTCTCCGGCGGTAATTTGACTTAAATTTTAAAATTATACTATTTTGGTATAAGATAATCAGCTTGTCTGGGTATTTAATTCAATCAGAGCATCGGCGGTGTGCAAGTTGCTAAAAGGTTGAACCAGCAGCTGGATAGATGGCAGATACAGACTGAAAACAGTGGAGTATTGTAAAAAGAAATGTCTTATTAAAGAAACGTCTTATTCATATACAACACACTGTAATAGCTCCGGTAATAGTGGGCGCAAGCTAATAAGATAATAGCCCATGTGATAACACCCTTGCATCTTTGGATTAACTGGGATAAAACATGAATGTCCTATCCTGAAACAGGAGTTATAACTCTGTTAAATATCAGATAATATTGTGTGCACAGTCATATTGGTTAGCTATTGCATGGATTTTTATAATGTTAACATATTTTTTATCCATACATTTGAACCCACTGACCAAAGGCAGCCTATGTGTTTAGTGGCTTTATCATAACAATGTTATGTATGATTCAAGCATTCCTTTAATTTAGTAGAATTAATTATGCTGCTGGGATCGGTCAATGTTCGTTAAGTGCCTTTCCCAAGGACACAACCGACTAGATAGCGACCAGTTTTGAACCTCCAATCCTTCGGCGGAAAGGCAACACACTAAACCACTGAACTAACCAGTCAATAACATAATCAAAAAAACATAAACTAGTTTATATTTATTTTTTGAACAACAGAATGGGTTTGGCTAGATGGCAGCACGATTCTTGAAGGAGATTTCCAGAAATGGACTCCTGATCTGCGAAATTATTCAGGGGATTGCTTATCCCTGCAGAGATGTGTTTATTGATGAATTTTATTGGATTCCTATGGATTGTGAAGCACAATTGGGATACGTGTGTGAAAAATCAGGTAACATGGTGAAAGTGTTTTTATTCAAACAATATTATTGCATGCACAGATGGCATTACAGTATCACAATTTAAAAAAAGCATAGATGATTCTTGTGCAAGCAATTGTGCACACGCAGTTTCAAAAGTTTAACCACCTTAGCCCTTAAGATCATCCACAGTGTCCGATGGTAAACAAATTTTAAGTTTAAAAAACAGATCATGATGTTATATCTTGTTTCTTTTGATTAATATATGATTGGATATTCATGTTTACCACCATGAATGGTAAAACATAGGCGGCTTTATCACACCGGTAATTTAATAAAAGTTTGTTAATTTTTTTAATCTTTAACAGTTTAGCCTGGGCACGAATACTTTATGTTTAAAGAGACTTAACTTAAATTTTTACAGCTAATGGTAAAGACTCTTGTATGTCATCACCTTGTTTAAACAATGGACTCTGTGTTAGTAGTGGTGCTCATTTCTACTGCAACTGCTCAGGAACCTTTGGGGGAACTTTTTGTGAAATACCATTGTTTGTTCCAGGTAAGGTATAATTTGTCCGGCCCGTTGGTCTAACGGTTAAGTGCGCCTTTTAATCGAAAGGTTGAAGGTGCGAAACTGGTCGCTAGCTAGTCGGTTGTGTCCTTGGGCAACGATTGCCCGTGTGTTAACCCCCTTGGTTTTCCCATTTACTGGGATAAAGATGAATATCCTATCCTATCCTATCCTATAATGTTGATTTTACATTAAATACAATTCTTTAGTTCAAGAATAGCTAAACTACAGTATTTTAATTGTATTTGTAATAGTTCCACGTTACCATAGTCATAGTTCTGAGCTATTACAGTGTGTTTTGTATGATGACAAAATTGGATAACTTGCAATTTTCTTCAGCCAATTAAATTGCAATGAATTCAATCAGTTTGATAAGGGCTTTAATTAAAAACCTTATCTTAGCCAAGTTGTAATGGGTTGTGTTTTACCAAATCCAAATTTACCCAACATTTGGATTTCTCCAGTTCACATGGGTCAAACTGTTGGGCATTTAAACAAAGCCCTCCCCCCACCTAAGTTGGTATGAAACTGAAAAAAACTTTTGCTTAATGAATAGGCATTTCTTGGTATGACCCCTATGGACACAACCATAATGGCCATGGTCACACTTTTCAACCAAGTATAATTACTGTACTGCATATGCAGTACATGTTACTTTAGTGTATAATGCACTAATAACAACAATAAAAATTGCGATAAATTATTTTTCAGGCGTTCCCTCACCATTTGAGCCATGGCTTATTGCTGTGATAGTGATCTCTAGCGCATTGTTGCTTCTTGCCATTGGCTTCCTCTGTTACTTTGTGCAGTAAGAACCTATTTGTTTTACAACCGTTTCAACCTAATTAAGTAATGTTTACCAACCAAAGTCATTCAGATTTAGTCATCCGATTTCTGCCAAAAAATAATATGAAACATAATATCACTGTTGACTGTAGAAGTTAAGCTTTACCATAGTATAAGTTTAGTTTAGAATGAAAGACACAAGAAATATTATAAAAAAAGTCAATTTTAATCAGATCCTTTTTCAGTCGGTACCGGCAAAAGAAAAAGAGAGAGTTGAAAAAACTAACCACTTTTCATCTGGGTAACTTGATATAGAAAGAAACCTATGCCATATGATTTCTGAATATTGTTTATTTTAACTTAAAGATTGAGTATTCCAAACCCAAATTGCAAACCTACTTTTAATTAATGCTTATGCATTATAGAAATTTTCTTTTATTGTAGTGTTCCCTATATTTATGCCCTACTCAAGAATACAAGTAACGCATTAAGCTAGATTCATCAACCCAGGTAGTCTGGTGGTTTAGTGTGGCGCCCTTCAGCCGAAAGGTTGCTAGTACGTAACTGGTTGCAAGCTAGTCAGTGGTGTCCTTGGGCAAGGCACTTAAGGGACATTGCCTGAACGCAGCGAATTATTGGGTTCTACCATATTGAAGGAATGTCTCAATTATACAACACACTGCAATAGCTCCGGTAACCCGACGGTGGGCGCGAGGTGGTCTGACGATTACCCGTGTGTTAACCCCTTGGTTTTCTCATTGAGGGTGATAAACATTAATACCCTATCCTATCCTATACTAACCCAATTGTTGTCGATGGGTAGGATGCTAACAATTATTCACACATTGGAAAATGGAGGGGTTCGTGAAACTGGAATTTTCATGCACACCCGCTGTCTACATAGTGTGTACTCTTATTTTAAGTAATCAAGTGTTTTTAAACAATTTTTTAGCCTTTACACTTTTATATAAAAAAATAATGCAAAAAAAAAAGGGAAATATTATTAGGATAAAATAAACACATCAATTAATGATAGGTACAGCATTAACTGATATTGCTAATTTCAGACCACACATTTTAATTGGCTAGTTCAAGACAGTAAATTTATTTTCATGTGAAAATAGGACAACCCTAAAAATTGATTTTGAATTAAACTTTTTAATATATGTGAACAAAAGAATATATTTCTCCAGGAAACTATGACAACAGTTCCTTCCACCCAGCAAGTAACCCGCAATCGAACAGGATCCCATCAGATCGATTGCCCAATAAATACACTGAGTTTTCATCTTTCAATAACCGTGCGTTTATATCTCAATTTGAGGTGAGTTTATTACTCTGTTGACTGTTGTTTTGTTGTTAATTAACTATTAACACCTGTGAGTAATAATAAATGCATGTATGCAATCGGTTTTAAGTACTGTAGTTTTGCCGTTTTTCCTACCCCTTTTTTAAATAACTCACAATTCTTTTTATGAAGGAGCGAATAAAAACAAAAAACTCCAAAAATTACAATAATTTCAAACTGTTTTATGTTACCTTCACTTTCAGGACATAACGAATATTTCATCGACAATTCCATTGCCTGCTACAGCTGCGAAGTCCTTGCACAATAAAACAAAGAACCGATATGCAAATGTTTATCCAAGTAAGCTGTATTTATGTCGCTTTTGGTGTTTTTTAATGTTTGATTATCTGCTTCCCTATTTTTTTATTTTAAGAAACCATGTTTTGTGTTTTAGCATACTTTTTGTAGTTTTACTTGTTAAATGAGGTTAATTCCTCCAATAACACTATGTCAAAGTTATATTAATAGCCAATGTGCTGGCTTTTGGGAGACTTTCACATTTTTATGGCATTAAAATCACAGGAGACTATGTTTCACTTTTAACCTACATGTAAAAAATACCTTTTAATTTCTTAATAACTAATTATTACACTTTGATTTTTTAGGTGACAATCAAAGGGTTATATTGCATGGAGAGAATGGGTCAGATTATATCAATGCAAGTTTCATAGAAGTAAGTGATTGCATCAACATAATATTTAAATTAATCAAGTTTGAAACTGATCTCTAACCGGTTATTTGGTTTGTCCTTGGCCAAGGCACTTAACAAACTTTGCCTGAACTCAGTGAAATGATGTGTTCTACCAAATTGAAGGAACATGTGAATCATACACAACACACTGCAATAGCTCAAGTAACCCGACGGTGGACGCAAGGTGATCTCACGATTGTTCGTATTTTAACGCCCATTGCGTTTTCCCATTCAGAGAGATGAACATAAATATTCTATCCTATTCTATAATATCCTACATTTTAATAGTTGATTTAATTGGGTTATTATATAAATTTTATTTATAGTTGACGTAAAATTTTATTAACACAAGCAAATAAAATCCTGACTGTAATTTATTTTATACTGCCAGACGATTTTAAATGCTTCTTAAAATAAAAGTAATGGTGTAAAACTTAGTTTCATTACAGTATGTTGTTGAATCTTGGAAATTGTTATATATAATCATTTGCCTGATGACTGTAATAAATAAATTTGTAAATTTTTACATTGAAAACAAGTCACAACATTACACTGTAGTTTTGTTGTAATTTGTTGACGCAACATTAAATTAATGTTATTTAAATTCATAAATTATTGAATTTTCATTTTAAAATTAAGCCACAGATTCACAACATGATTAAATTTGTTGACGTCATTTTCAGTCGTATAAAATGCAAAAGAAGTTTATCGCTGCGCAAGGTCCAACTCGAGAAACTACGGTTGATTTCTGGAGGATGATTTGGCAGCAAAACTGCCAGATCATCGTTATGCTTACCAATCTATTTGAAGATGGAAGGGTAAATGATTAGTCAATCTCATTTTTTTAAGTAAATTGAGGAAGAAAAAAGTTGTCTTAATTAAGGGAAAAATAGTTTTAATTAAAAAAATTGTCTTAAGGTGTAAGTATTAGACTTAATTTTCTATTTTTCAGTGAATTGAGGACAATTAAATTAATTTTAAAAACAAGTCGTATGATTCTGTTTATTTAAAATTACAAGAGCTACGTGTCATCCATTAATACAGTACTTCCTATAACAGTAACATGTTAATGTTAAGAAATTTCACAGAAGAACCGGAAGCCAATTTTAATAAGTTGCTAACTGGAAATCAGTAATTTCCTACAAAAAAATCTTTTTTAATCGGGAAATATATTTCTTAAGATAACTTATAATAGGCCTGTAAAATAAAAAGCATTGAGATCATAATTACCTTATTGCTAGTACCTTGTGTGTGTTAAATAAATGGTTGAACAAAAACTAAAGCATATCTATATCGTGTACCCCGTTATCTTCTGTTTTCTGATAACTGGCGTATTGTATTTTATTTATTGTGTTATATCGCCCATTTGGCTTTCCACCAATTTAGATAAACATAAGTAACTTATTCTACATTTTTTAATATCTTCTATTTTCTGATAATTGGCGTATTGTATTCTAATAATTGTGTTATATCGCTCATTAGGCTTTTCACCATTAGATAAACATAAGTAACTTATTCTACATTTTTTCTAAATAAAATTACTTTAAAGCAGCACTCAAACACACAATCGTCATGTCTGTTGTTGCAGCAAAAATGTGAAAGATATTGGCCAGACATGGGGTTTTTTAATCATTTTGGTCCAATCAATGTTCAAGCAAGGGATGAGATAATCAACAGGAGTTACGCTGTCCGAACCTTTGATGTCTTCACTGCTGATGCAAAGAAAGAAGATGTAAGAAGGCAATTTTTTATTTTTTGGGATAAGTTGAAATTTAAATGCTCGGTATTTGTTAGGCATAAGAAATACTTCTACAAATCCCAACAGAGCAAAAACCAAATGATCAAATTTTGATCTTAATTAAATTTTATTCGCTCATTATTTTTTCTTTGCTTAGGTTTGACGGCCACGTTCGCTATATTTATTAAGTGATATCCTTTTTTTAAGGACGTGTTTAACACTCTTCGTTTTGCCGTCTTGTCCTGTTTCTGTGCAGTGTTTATATTCGTTTGCCATTTTTTAATACTAAGGCAAAAAAATGAATAAATAAACTAAACTAAACTAAAATAATTCTTAAAAATAATTGTCATATTCTTACAAATATTTATTAATTTTTTATTGGATTTTCTAATAATTGGTCTTTCACAAAGTAAAGGAAACCATCTTAAATAATATATAAAACAACACTTTGCAATAGTTCCACTAACCTGATTGTGGGGCTGTGGGCATGAGGTATTTCCCCAATTGCCCATGTTTGAATGTCCCTGCATAAACATATTCATCCTATCCTATCTTATTCACCCTTTATGTCCAAACCAGCTGCGCCATTTTATCCTTTGGACAAGGCATTTAGTGAAAGCCTGAACTGAGTGGATTAGTTGGTTTGCTTCAGTACCGCATCAATCATTTGCATCAGACTGCAATAGTTTTGGTAACTTGACAGTGCTTGCAAGGTGATCTCATGAACCCTGCGTTTTTCCCTTCGTAATATATATAACTCATCCAAAAACAGTTTCGATGTTAGTCATGCAGGACAGTGACCCAGTTTCATTACAACTCATGGCCCGATCATGGCGTCCCGGTGTCCACTACAGCTTTCCTGGAGTTCTACGACGAAGTCATGGACACGTACCAACGGGACTGTGTCATCACGCCTATCTTAGTACACTGCAGGTGAAGTGGGATGCTTCATGTTTTGTTTGTTTAATTCAGTGGTTCCCAAAGTTTTTTTTTTAAATTCACAACAAACCCTTTTTTTATGTTTGGCGGTATAGTGAAGACTAAAAAATTAAACGACCACAATTACAAAATCCGTATGCCGTAGTGAAAAATAGGCTTACACAGAAAAAAAATGTACCAAATTTCTTTCGCGGACCTCCTGAAAGTGCTTCACAGATCCTAAAAGGTCAGCGGACCCCACTTTGGGAACCACTGGTTTCATTCCATCTTAGGCAGTGTACCTGCTTTGGTAATAATAGAGATCGTCAGTCGAAAGATGGCTAGATTGGAACCAGCTTATTACTTGAAATTTGTACATCATTGGGTTAAATTAAGTTAAAAACAAGATCATTATAATATAAAATACAATGCACCATCTCGGTACCCGGACAGCATATGTTATTTTGACATATAATCGTGTTTAACTCTTTCCGTCCCAACTCGCCATATATCGCGAGTTGGTGGGAAAACATGGTATCCCGCCTGTACATAAATGGGTGCAAATCTAAAAAACGATTTCTCCGCAATGCGTAATGGTAGAGACCTCAGCTATGGCTCATTCGATCAAGGAAGCCCTATATTTTATTCTCTGTAATTTTCGTGGAGAAATATTAAAAATGCGAGGAGTGATAGCCTTTCTTTTTCAAGGCTTCGCCTCTTATTTATATCGATTTTACACGAATTTACAAGTGACTAACTCAGCCAATAGGAGTCGCGTTAACTTGCGGAGAAGCTCTTTTTGTCAAGCAAGTCTTTCTTTACATTCTCTGTGAATTTCGTGCCGTTGAGAAAAAAAGGAGAGCGTTGGTGACGTTTTCGCAGCAGGCGTTTATGCTTCGTGTTCACCAAAGCATGAATCCAGCTGGGCCTGCTGAGCGCACGATAAAGAAAAAGGCGGCGAGACTAGCTAGTTCGGTGTGCCCTGCTTTGAAGAATATTGGATATAGTATTTGTGTTTGTTTGCTTTTGTATGCCCTTTTTACACTTCCTTCACTGTTCTTATTTATACTTTTTACTATTTTAGTTCTACAAAACTAAAAACTTCAATGCGTTTTGGTTCAATTTTTCATAATATAGTTAGAATAAAGGAAAATTTCAATTAGGAATAGTAAAAAAACTACTGAAGATACAAATACAGTTCAAATTTTCCTGAGTACAAAAACTATTAGACAATCTACATTCCAATTTTCATATTATTTGGGCATACCAATAATTAGTGAGTATTTCGTTTGTCAGTGCACCTCAAAATTTTCGAGCAGAATTTTCTTTACATAAAAAGTGGTGTTCACTAAAGTTTACATAATATATTCTTTATTGGAGGTAGATTATAGGTGTGCGGTTTGTTTAAAAGAGGGATAAATTATCTTTCCAACCATACTAAATATTAAATCATAGCATAAATTTGAGAAAAACTGTGCTAATTTGAAAATGACCAAAAATTGTAAAAAACACTGCGGGACAGCATGTTTAAATTAATGCATTTGGCCGGGAGTGAAAGAGTTAAAAGCTCAATGCATTTTTTAATCCTTCGGTAATCAAATAATTATTCAGACTTACAAGTTTAAAACCTTTTGATTGTTATGACATAAGGATAAGGAATATTCTGATTGTGGTTGTGAGGTAATCAGATGATAACCTGTGTTTCTTCTGTTTTCCCGATTAGCGGATAAAACACGAATATCCTTAAATTACATGTTCTTAATGTACTTTCAAATTTTAGTTAATCACTTTGTACTTAGGCCTTGAAGTACAGGAAATTTGCTGTTAAAAACATTGCCTGTTAACAGTGTTAAACTAACGATACCTGTGTTCACAATTCCAGCGCTGGAGTGGGCCGTACCGGTACCTTCAATAGGACTGGATAGCCTTCTGAATGAGCACAAGCAAACAGGTTCAGTGAATGTATTTGATACAGTGCTGGCAATGCGCAAACGTCGAACATTGATGGTGCAAACAGAGGTGAGAAATGAAAGGTTTAAAACACGGGTGGACAACTTCGCTTGTCAGCGTACCAGATAGGAAAAAATGAAGTTCTTGTTAGGCCGGATTATTACATGAATAGTGTTCAATATAGTAATATGTTTGGATAAAGTCTGCGGACCGGTCAAAATCCCTTCATGGACCATAATTGCCCCGTGGACCATATTTTGCCTGGTTTAAAGCTATATAAAAATTTTGTTTAAAAATCCATCCTCATAAAATTAATCTTCATGCTTCCTTCCTGTGGATGTGAATACACTAACGAAGCATTATAATATGGAAAAATGTCAGATTATCTCACAACCAACATAGGGTTATCGGCAATATTGCAGTGTGTTGTATGTGATTGAGATATTAAAGGGGTTCCTTAGCAGGAACTCAGACTCCTTAAGGTTACTGCTGGCAATAAAACAACAGTTAAAGTCAAACGGTAACATTATGGTGCTTCAGTACAGACGTGTACATTAATAAAAGAATGAACGCTACAACTTTAACCTCTGATCATCTTTTCCAGGCTCAGTATATCTTCCTGCATAGATTGCTGGTGGAAGTCCTTTTTCTTCCTCGAACGGAGTTCTTCATTGTTGATATAGATGAAGTGATGAGTGATCTAGCAAAGTAGGTGACTGGATTGGTGGGTTGGTGAATGGGTAAACACAAAAGCGGTTATTACACGGGTTTTCATCAGACTACCTTGCAAATATGCAGGGGAGCTTTCTCATAGAGGTTTTTCATCAGCCTTCTAAATAAAAACTGTCTTAGTCACGAAATCATAATGGGTTCGAAAGTTGGCCTCGAAAAAAAAAATTATCAGGACTCTTTAACTCTTTCCGTCCCAACTCGCCATATATGGCGAGTTGGTGGGAAAACATGGTATCCCGCCTGTACATAAATGGATGCAAATCTAAAAAACGATTTCTCCGCAATGCGTAATGGTAGAGACCTCAGCTATGGCTCATTCGATCAAGGAAACCCTATATTTTATTCTCTGTAATTTTCGTGGAGAAATATTAAAAATGCGAGGAGTGATAGCCTTTCTTTTTCAAGGCTTCGCCTCTTATTTCTATCGATTTTACACGAATTTACAAGTGACTAACTCAGCCAATAGGAGGTCGCGTTAACTTGCGGAGAAGCTCTTTTTGTCAAGCAAGTCTTTCTTTACATTCTCTGTGAATTTCGTGCCGTTGAGAAAAAAAGGAGAGCCGTTGGTGACGTTTTCGCAGCAGGCGTTTATGCTTCGTGTTCACCAAAGCATGAATCCAGCTGGGCCTGCTGAGCGCACGATAAAGAAAAAGGCGGCGATGACTAGCTAGTTCGGTGTGCCCTGCTTTGAAGAATATTGGATATAGTATTTGTGTTTGTTTGCTTTTGTATGCCCTTTTTACACTTCCCTTCACTGTTCTTATTTATACTTTTTACTATTTTAGTTCTACAAAAGCTAAAAACTTCAATGGCGTTTTTGGTTCAATTTTTCATAATATAGTTAGAATAAAGGAAAATTTCAATTAGGAATAGTAAAAAAACTACTGAAGATACAAATACAGTTCAAATTTTCCTGAGTACAAAAACTATTAGACAATCTACATTCCAATTTTCATATCATTTGGGCATACCAATAATTAGTGAGTATTTCGTTTGTCAGTGCACCTCAAAATTTTTAAAGTCGAGCAGAATTTTCTTTACATAAAAGGGTGGAGTTCACTAAAGTTTACATAATATATTCTTTTATTGGAGGTAGATTCTAGGTGGTGCGGTTTTGTTTAAAAGAGGGATAAATTATCTTTCCAACCATACTAAATATTAAATCATAGCATATATTTGAGAAAAACTGTGCTAATTTGAAAATGACCAAAAATTGTAAAAAACACTGCGGGACAGCATGTTTAAATTAATGCATTTGGCCGGGAGAAGAGTTAAGTGTGTTGTATGTTATTTAGTTCAGTCTATTATTTTTCTTTGAGGTAAGATCCCCTGAAAGTTTCAAATATATAGATTGTGGTTCTGATTTTTTAGAACATTCTATTTTTAAATTAGAACTTGATTATTCATCATTTTGCAACAATAGGATATTGCTCCATCACAAAACATTTTCGTAGCTTCATACTTTACTAAGTTATAAACAACAGTTGGGTATGATATGAAAAAAACAACTGTTCAGTGTCTTGTCACGGACATAGTTGGGGTGGAAATCGAACCGTGCACCTATCTGTCCATTGCCATTAAACTAAACCATTGCACCAGGGGTCAGCAACCTTTTGCACGTACAAAGCCATTTCAACCAATATTTCACAGATTAAATCACTGAGAGCCTCAAAAACAAACAATATGTTCGCAATAAAAGGAAAAGTACCCTGTGTGTGATAAAGATGCGAGTGTTTATCTGTTTGTTTCACTTAGGATAGGATAGAATAGGATATTCATCTTTATCCCCGTGAATGAGAAAACCAAGGGGGTTAACACACGGGCAATCGTCAGATCACCTCGCGCCCATCGTCGGGTTACCGGAGCTATTGCAGTGTGTTGTATATGATAGATACGTTCCTACAATTTGGTAGAACCCATTAATCCGCTGGGTTCAGGCAATGTCCGTAAAGTGCCTTGCCCAAAGACACAACCGACTAGCTAGCGACTAGTTTCGCACCTGCAACCTTTCGATTGAAAGGCGACGCACCTAACCGCTAGACCAGCCAGCCACTTAATCATGAGTATTAAACTTATTAAGCGCTCGCTACAGTAGGAATAAAATTAATAATAGCCATATCAGAAGGAGGAAAGAGCCATATGTGGCTACGGAGCCGCAGGTTGCCGACTACTGGATTACACCAACATGCAGGGACATAATTTCAATATTTTGTTTTTCTATAAATTATTCACCAGGAAAGATGACAATTCGATAACTGGGTATGAGAAAGAGTTTGACAACCTGAATTTTATCGGACCAGTGGATACCCTAAAGGAAATTGCATTGCGCACAAAAAATCAGTCGAAAAACAAGTTTCTAAATGTACTACCATGTATGTACCAATATTTGAAATAAGTTGAAATTCTGCACCTTTTTTTGTTTAAATGAAATACTGAAAAGTTGATTCAAAGTTAACATACGTACAAAATAATTGTAGCTAAAACGCAATACAGTAATAAAACTTTTTGATAAAAATAGACATGACAATTTAATACCCGAAACAGAATTATTAAAGTCTTCATAATCAGATTACCAAATGTATGAAAAACCTGATGTAGAACATTTTTTGGCATTCCCAAGTCTTCTAGTTATCATGTTATCTCATTTTAACAGTTTTTTTTTAATTCTTTGACAGATGACAAATCAATTTTGAAACTCCCACCACTCAATGGCAGTGACGATCAACCAGCATACTACAATGCCTCCCTCATACTGGTAACTAAAATAATAAAAATTATTGATATAGAAATATTGGGATACTTCTATCTGTCATTATAATAACAAATCGTCAGATTTATCGCACCCACAGTCAACAATTTACTAAAAATAGAATAGAATATTTATATATGTGATGAAAAAAAGTTTCGAACCTAACTCATTTCGGTTGAAAGGCTTCACACTAAGCCACCAGACTAACTGATCGGACTATAATTATGGTGTGTTGAGTATTAGATATAATCTCATGTTTTGATTAAATCATTTAAAATCACTAAATGGGATTAATTATCTGTAAATTAGTAAACAACGTACATTTTGGTTACTGGGGCAAAAATTAATAAACTAAACTAATAGATTCAGAAAATGGTGATTCAGAAAAAAAGAAAATTCCAGTTTTAGGGAATAAAATTCCTGTTTCGTCTTAATGTTTTTTTACTCAGTTTTTACTTATCTCACAAATCCTTATATTATTCTCCGTTCCTATTGCAATTCCATTCTTAAACTATTTTCTCCAACTCCATTCCATGCATTTTAGTGTGATCTCGGTCACATTATCGCATCACAATGCCCATTTGAGGACACAACTATCGACTTCTGGCACGCGGTGTGGCACAGTGATACGAAGACCATTGTCATGGTAACCTCCAAGGAAGAAGAAGTAAGGCGACATTGGGATTTTTTTGGAAATCATGGATTCAAAGAATTAAAATTTCCCCTAATAATTTCAAAAACTGTTATATTTCAAAAAAATCCTGGTAATCCTGTTAATGATTTCAAAAACTTTTTGCAGTGCTTTTCCCATAAATTTATTTTCCTGAGGCAAATAAGGGTATTAGGAAAATCGTCAGATTACCTAGTGCCTTTGTCCCGTTACAAAAGCTATTAAAGGGTGTTGTTTATGATTAATGGGTTTCTTTAGTCCTCTAAATGCCCAAGCAATAGTTTCGATCCCATAAACTTTCATCTAAATGTGATGCGCCAACCCACCAAACTTTACGATCAGACTATTGTATTATAGTTAATTACGGTCGTACTATTGGACTTCAACCATTTTGAAAGTGGGGAAATTGAAACATTGAAGCAATCAGCATAAAAATCATATCGCTACACAAGCCCTGTCAACACCATTGTATAATAGTTGTGTTTAACATTTGACTCTCTACACAGCATGAGCTGTACCAGTACTTTCCCAAAAGAGCTGGCATGCCAGATGATTTTGGCAATTTATCGGTCACTTTGAATAAGCAAGAGAAACAAGCCACATACACTAAGCGTTTACTCAGAATTGAAAATGTGAGTATGTCTATATAATTCAATAAAACAGATGATACTTTGCTGACTTTGTTAGCCAGCTTGTTTAATGAAGGCAGTATTAGCCTGAAGGTTGGAGGAAAAATATTGCTGATAAATTCCAATCCGCGACCTTAAGGTATACGCGCTTTGACCAATAGACAAGTTATCTAAAGTTGATAGTCGTTTGAATCTATGGGCAAGGCATATAGCAGATGTAGCCTTAACCAAATGGGCCAAAACTGTAACCGTGTCTTCAACAAATTGTCCGACAGATTAGTTTAGTGTGTCGCCTTTCAGTCGAGGGGTTCCAGCTTCCAGGTTTGAAACTGGTCGCTAGCTAGTCGGTTGTGTCCTTGGGGAAGGCACTTAACAGACTTTGCCTAAACCCATCAAATTTTTGGGTTCTACTAAATTAAAGGAATGTGTTATTCATACACAGAACACTTCAATAGCTCCGGTAACATGATGGTGGGCGCGAGATAATCCGACAATTGCCTGTGTGTTAGGCCACTTGGTTTTCCCATTCACGGGGATATACATGAATATCCTATTCTATTCTTTACACAATACATCGTAAATCTTCAGTTATATTCAGTACAAGGAATATTCTTTCAAATATACGCAATTTTTGAGCTGCAGTTTTTTTTATCTCTTGACTCCCATTAGATCACTGCAAAGTCTTAAATGCCTTGACGAAGGACATAACAGATGCACAGTTGGCTTTTGTATTTGTCATATTATGACTACATCCCCACCTTCGTGATCATTTAAAGCTTAGGAATAAATGAGTTGCATTTTCATTTAGAAACAAAACCAGTCGAAAATGGATGTGAAGCACTTGCATTACCACTCCTGGCCCACCACACATCCACCGCCGAAAGAATCCGTCCTGGAATTTCTTGATGTGATTAAACGTTCCCATCAGCGTGAAAAAGGAGCGCTTCTTATACATTGCAGGTAACAGAAGAGCAGACTTTTGTTTGTTCTTGTCGGTGGGGAAAAGTGAGGGAGTGTTGAATTTATATAATCAAAATACCACATACCCTCTGTCAATTTAACAGAATAGTGGAGCAGTTGCAACGCGTTGTGCAGTCCAGAAATATTTCTTTAATTTTAAATAACTCAATGGTGAAAAACAGATGTTCCACGCCACCCTTGTGTGCCAGGTGAATCATTCCCATTCTTTCAAAAAATGCCTGCAAATGCCTTGCCTAAGAATACAACTGACTAGTTAGCAGCTGAATAGGATAGGGTATTCCTGTTTTATCCCGGTGAATGGGAAAACACAATCTGAGAGTTATATTATAACACAGGCAATCGTCACCACGAGAATATGTAAGGGATTATAATCGCTTAGGTTTTAACAGGAACCTTACACTTTTCAGCTGAAAGAATGCACCAACCTAAGTTATTCGGCCAGACCTGGTTTCGCACCATATTTCATCCATACAACCAATAAAGCTAACCAGATTGACTTTTCATTAAAAAAATATAAATCAGCCACACAAATACTTAAATATGCTATTAATTCCAATTCATCTCACTACAGTGATGGCTCTGGTAGGACAGGGGTCTTGATAACATTACTCAAGCTGATAGACAAACTGAATCATGGAGCCAGTAAACTGGATGTCTTCCGCACTGTTAAGGATCTACGTGACATTCGTCCTGGTTTCGTCTCCAATAAGGTTTTTCTAACTTGACTCTTATAATTTTAGACTGTGGCTAATTTGACTATAAACATATTTTTTACAAAAAAGTGGCATATAAGTTAAATTAAGTGAATTAGACTATGAACATATATTTTACAAAAATAGTGGTATAGAAATTAAATTAAAATAATTTGACTATGAACATATTTTTACAAACAGAGTGGTATAGTTAAATTAGGTTAAATTGATTATGGACATATTTTTATTTTAAATGGTAGTTAATATGAATATAGACGTGTACGACCATTTTTTGTATTATTATTTTAAAAGTAACAATTTCCTACCCATTATCTCACTTTTATAACAACATTCCTATAATTAGCTATGGATTAACATGATCATTTTCACAATCATATTTGCATATGTGCTTGCTATAAAGTTAAATCATTTTTTTGTAAGATTATGGTTAAATAAATACATTAGTTTGTCATTTCTTGGATTTCCTTACCATGTTACAGTTTGGCAGCTAAAAGGTTGTTGGTCCAAACCAGCTGCTATAAAGTTTCTTTTGTCCTTCACCAAGACACTTAACAGAATTTCGTTAACCCAGTGGTTTATTAGGTTTTACATAAATTAAAAGCAGTGTATTTGTTGTATACAACACACTGCAATGGCTCCAATAGCCCAACAGTTCAACTGTTGGCATGTGCAGCTGTTGATTATCTTAATTTTATGCTTTGTTCTTCAACAGCAACATTACCACTTTATTTACTCATCCTTGGCTTGCTACTTATCCAACAACTTCTCAAGTGAAGCAAATTGCTGAACTGATGCTTGGAACTTGCAAGAGCACGATCGTTAATTCTAATGCTTGGAACTTATGCAGAAGCACGATTGTTAATTCTGTTAAATTTGAGCACTTATGCATGTTAGCAATATGGCCCTAACGATCTATACTATTTGTTCTGTTGTCATGGGATAGTCATGTTATATCTCTGTAAATGGAAGGGGAGCAAGGGACGTTTTTACAGAGATAACCTTAAGGTTAAATTGCGACCACCGTCAGTTTACCGAAACTGTGGCAGTGTGTTGTGTATGATTGAGACATTCCTTTAGTTTTTGTACAACCCAATAATCCATTGAGTTCAGGCAATGTCTATATTTTCAGTGTTGTAATGCATACCCAATGTCACACATGAGGTACCTGTCCTAATTTGTAACTACAAAAGTGTCTACTTTAGCAACAGTCTTTTTATTTTTATTTTATTATGTTTTTATTGATATTTGTTTGGGCCAACACTGACAGGCTTAAATATTTTTTTTGTGTGTTTTGCTATGTCTTTTAAGTTTAAGTAATTTTTGTTTTGCAATATGGTTGTATCTTTTCTTTGCAATAAGTTTCTCTTTTTTATGTGCTATAAAGTAAGTTACTTCTATGATCATATGTTGTAATATATAATGCACTGAATTTGCTTTATGCTATTTTATTTAGTCATCCGACAATGCCATGCAAAAATATCCTTGACTTTCAATTTAGTCTTCCAGGTGGAGAAATATTTCTTCCTTAAAAAGATAAATTTAAAATAACATATATCTTGTGTGTAATATTAAATGCTTTTTCCTGTATATCCCTTTACATTTTATTCGTTTGTTTCTTAAATCTTACAAACTTTTGCGGTAAAGATTTTGAAATTTTACACTGTTACGATTCCACATTTTTAACATTGTATAATTTTTGCAAATTTTCCTTTTTTTCCTTTCAGGCACTGGAACCTAGGTAATTATTTATTAAGTATTTAAATGATTTCCAATGTCTAAGATAACTTTAGCATACTGGGATATAAGGTGCCTGGTTGAACCAATCAAACTAATGTTGGAATATTCCCAAGTTGAATACAATTTCAAAGCATACCCCACTGGTAAGAAACCAATGATAATTTAAATTCTATGGATAAAATGAATAAAAAAACAATTACCATAAATAAGAATTACTTTTTCAAGATTAAATTTAACCTTAAACCATAGTAGTTCTTTTAGCGAAGTGTTTAAGCTACCTCACAGATATTTTACTATCCTCCAAAACAACAATGTGTCTTTAAACTAGGATGTATAGTTTAATTCCTCTTTCAGCCATTTTTTGTGTTACGCCATGTGTATATAGCTGACATGTATTAACTACTACAGTTTTGTCGTATTTCTCTGCTTTTTTTATTTATTCTTGATATTTTCATTATTAAACTTTTATAACTTTAATAGTGAAACTTTTTTATTTGTCCGGCATCTATGGAGTTAAAAACAAAATTATCAAACTGTTTTAAAACAGATATATATATATATATATTCGGTGGTTGTTTATTTAGGTAAAAATATATTATCTTTAACAGTCACACAATATTCGTAACATTTTTATAACGGGTTCTTAACAAAATAATTACAAGAATTATGACAGAAGCACATGCTACAATCAGAACTTAATTATTGTATTGATTCCTTGTGTATTTACTGACAAGTTCTAACTGATGTAGTTTTGCCATTTTATCCTGACTCATTAAATAATTATGCCATTTTTCTTTAATGTAATAAATAACCAAAAAATAAACTAAATTCTATATAAAGTGAGTACAACTAGTAGCTCGAGTCTACAGCATGAAAATCAATATAAAACCTGGATTTTTAACCAGGTCACGCCCCTGGTTACTGCCGTAAGGAGTGGAAGACGGATAAATTTGCTCTCGATCTTGATTTCCCCAACTTGCCTTACCTCATAGATGGGGAAGTGAGATTGACAGAAAGTTGGGCAATCATGAAATACCTGGGGAGAAAGTATAATCTCTTCCCGCAGACTGAAGAAGAGATGCAGAGGTATTACAACACACTGCAATAGCTCTGGTAACCTGACGATGGGCGCAACGTAATCTGACGATTGCACGTGTGTTAACCTCCTTGGTTTTCCCATAACTGCTACAAAAATTAATATTTAAGATTATTTATATTTTCCAACTTGAAGTTATTGTTAGTTTGGTATCAAAGTTTTAATCCTAAGTTTAATTTAACTAATTTTTGTTAGACCAGTTTTGCAAGATGTATAATTTCCAATGCATTTTAATAGCCAAAAAGTCACTTACAAGACGTTGCTTATACTCAGTTGATTATTGGGTTGAATATATATTTCTGTACTCTCTGTTATGTAACTCTGTAATCATAAATAACACATCACTCAGTAGCTTTAACCATACAATTTATAGTATAATGCACAATTTTAACCCTTTTTGTCTGTCTACCACAAATTATTTCCTTTTCTATGTTACAGGTGTGATGTTGCCCAAGGCGTTGTTGAAGATTTTCGTTACAAATTCATAAACTTTTCCTACTACGCAACAGACGCCACTTTTGACAAACTAAAAACAGCTTTTGAGGCTACCTTTAAAGCATACATGGATCGGTTTGAAGCATACCTTACTAAGCACAAATGGCTAGCCGGTGACACTTTAACTTATGTCGATTTTGGTCTTTTTGAAGCTATGGACCAGATTAGAGTATTTGATTCAAAGTTGTTTAACGACCATCCTAAAGTTTATCAGTACTTGAAAGAAATTAATGATTTTAAAGGTGTATCAGAGTATAGGTCTTCTGATCGATTTCGTGTTTTTCCCATTAACTCGAAATACGCACATTGGGGCGGGCAAAGCAGTTAAAGAATCTTCATTCAAATATTTTCCTTGTTTCTCTTATTTGTATACACTTGGACAATTTTAGTTGTTTTATCAAGGAAAAATGTGTTATTCGATTCTAAACTATATGAGTGACGTCGTCAGATGACCGACACATCATGCTTATGTCTGTTTTGGTTAGTCACAATGGCTGTCAATCTCGGTTTTTGCATTTTTTTAGATTAAAAAGATTGTTTTTAAGTTTAATTTGTTGGGGCTTACTAGCCAAAGTTCCAATATTTTTTTTTCCATTTTTTAGCAATAATAACAATCTGTATAGTTTATAAGTGCAGTTTATTTTTTATCTGTTTCATATAAATCGGCAGCGTAAAAATTATGAATATTAAATTCACAATAGATTGCACTAAAATTAATAGGGTGAAATTTGGAAGAAAAGTACCGTGATGGTAAAGGAGTTTAATAAAATAGCATGATGAGATCTCTGCAACTTATTTATCTTAATTAAGTAATCCATTTTAATTGTACTTAAGAATGCGTTGTAAATTTTAAAACTGGGTTACTCAAATTAAATAAAAATTGGCAAAGGGCGTTCTTTGACGGTTAATGGTCAAATAACTCCTGCCAAAAACCAGCAAAGATAGTTTCACTGTGTGAAATAATTTCTGTTTTTTTATTACTGTAAAAAGATAAACTAAACTAATATTTTTGAGACATAGCTACAGTTTAAATTTACCAATAAGCCAATGGGTTTATAGGCAACATCCTCTTAGTACTATAGGATATTCATGTTTATTCTGGTGGAAGTCGTAGTGTTGTATCGGGAAGAAATGTGTTAACACCGCCAGATTACCGTGCGACCACCGTGGGGTGAAAGAGATATTGCAGTGTGTAACCTCTAAAAAATTGATCGATAGACGGTTTCACCCTATTTAAAGCTATTGTAGCTGCATGTTCATAATACCATCAGCGAAAAGATTTTAGGTAACTGTACCATCATTTAAGAAAACAAATAATGAACAGGCAGTTGTGAACATGACGCTGTGCGCAAATGTAAGTGCAAGTAGGCTAAGTGAGAAAGTACGTTAATGTCGAGGATTATTTCGTAATGGGTGAAGTTTCAAAACCATGATGGGTCTTGTCTCCAAGACACTTTTTTGCATATAATTATATATAAGAATCGGTTGCGCTAACCTTTCGGCTACACAATTTAAAAAAATCACGGCATTGTCTGACACAGAAGTGCCGTTTTTTCACCGGTCCAAGTTTCGATCCCATGATGGGCTTGTCAGTAAGACCGTTATTTAGAATTTGGGAAATCGGTCAGGTTAACCAATCGGCCACACGACCGGAGAATCTAGTATTGCTGTTTTTACTCTTTTCTGTCCACTCTCTAATAGCGACATGGCGCTGATGTGAAGGGTATTGCCACAAAAATAATTTAGCAACTACAAATCTCTGTATTCATATAACTATTCCAATCTTCTTTATTTCGTCATAAAATCTTTGTTTCACAAATTCGTAGAATCGAATTTCAAGAGACAGCGCTTTTGTAAGTTTCCGTGCGACAATATCGGAAGGTTCCACTTTATGGGCTGTTCTGGTCGAAGTCAATCCTACAATGAAAGGTCAAAATGGTAAAAACGCCGTTTTTTTGGCCGGATCCACGCTTACACACGGTGGTTCACAGGTATTTACTTCTTATCTATTGCCGGGCGAACCTGTGCTTATTTTAGCGAAAACGTGTATCCGAATAGTTAATGCGACCGACTCAGCACGGGTTCAAACTTGGCTCTTACCCACCCCTGATCACCCCCAAAAACACCTGTGAGCCAGCGCGTGTGGGGGAAATAAGCGAAGTGCGGAGATCACCTCGTGCTCACCGTCAAGTTACAGGAGCTATTGCAGTGTCAATTTGGAAGAACCCATTAATTGGCTGGGTTCATCAATGTCCGTAAAGTGCCTTGACCAAGGACACAACCGACTAGCTATAGCGACCATTTTCGCAACTGCAGCCTATCGATTGAGAGGCGACGCACTTAATCGCCACACTTACCAGACGGACAATAAAATCATGATAATGTTTACCATGCTTTGATTGTAATAACATGAATGAATTCTTACCGCTAATAGTCTTGTAACTTGGACCAGCGCCGTGAAAGAATCTATAAGAAACGAGAAAGCGTTAGATTTTACAGGTTGCCTGGAAATTTATTTATCGATACCCATTTTATTTGTCATATTGTTTAGGATAGGATAGAATATTTATTGTATATCTCCATTAACAAGAAAGGGTACGCTACGTTATCACACCGGCAGTCGCAAAATTTCCTTGCGAATGCGTAAGGTTACACCGGTAACATTTAGGTTACCACGTGTCCACCGTCGGATTACCGGACTAGGGGTGTATATGATTAATACGTTCATTCAGTTTTAAAAAACCAAATAATACTTATAAACTTATAACCATGTTTAAATACATTTTTTACGTATAAATCGACTAGCTATCGATCAGCTTCGATCCCACAACCCTTCGGCTAAAAGCGTTGCACTAACCCCACAGGCTATTGGGGCGACCGAATCTACCTCGGTAACTTGTGCTCCAGCAATCTGATCGTATTGTCCATATCTTCAGTGATTCCCACCACCGCATAATTGCGAATTACATTCTGTTTTGCTCGCTCCAACGTCCATTCGGTGTTGTAACTAGGTGAAAGGTCAGGTTACAACAGGACATTCTTGATATGTGGGTGGGGGGAACACAGAGGCTGATAACGTAGGTATTCAACCCACACTGCGTCTTTAAAGCCTGGTTTTACATGTACCTACCTAACTATATACTTTTTTCCTAATTAATTTATTTTTACGTGTTTTAACATGTGTCGTTTTGCTTTGCCTGTGTTTTTTATCATCATAATAATAATTTGTCCGGCCCGTTGGTCTAACGGTTAAGTGCGTCGCCTTTCAATCGAAAGGTTGCAGGTGCGAAACTGGTCGCTAGCTAGTCGGTTGTAACCTTGGGCAAGGCACTTTACCGACATTGCCTGAACCGAGCGGATTAATGGGTTCTACCAAATTGAAGGAACGTGTCTATTATACACAACACACTGCAATAGCTCCGGTAACCCGACGATGGGCGCGAGGTGATCTGACGATTGCCCGTGTGTTAACCCTCTTGGTTTTCCCATTCACGGGGATAAAGATGAATAACCTATCCTATCCTAATGATGTAGCATCACCGAATATAAAGATATTAAAAAAACTAAACTATGACATTACTTAGGGGTGGAAATGTGATGGAGCCCGTACTACAGTTTTTGATCAACCCATCAAAACATTAAGTGTAGGCATCGTTCGCTATTTGGTTTGCTCAAGGCCAAAATTGGACGAGGCAGCTGGTTTCTACCCCGCTACCTTTGCCATATATGTTAATGTCGTGCTAGTTAAATACGGAAATCCTATCGTATAGTTGGTTTCGATCCGACCCTCTTTCGACTGAAGATTCAACTCTTTATCACTTAAAACCTCTTGTTAAAGCTAGCAGGCTATAAGTTAAGTTACCACACGTATCGTCTGGTTGGTGAAACCCCGACTAACCTGCATCGGTCGTCGTGACCGCAAAAATAGACCAAATATGGTGATGGGTTTGCGTTCAAACACGTTGTGACGTTGCGAAGCACACAATCATCCAAGGTCTGGGGAAAGTACAAACGGTCGTGTGGCATAATGGTTAGTGCGACTGATACATATATCTAGTTATATACAACAAAACTGTCTTAGGAAAGGTCGTGCGGCCAAAAAGTTAGCTCGACCGATACATTTACCGATCCTTGTGAAGTGGAGAACGCAAGGAACATTATCACAAGTGCAACCGTCAGATTACCTAGCAATTGCGTTCTCACACGGTTGACAGTAAGATTATCTCACCGTCGAGATATTGTAACCAATTGCATCGTGTTTAATATGATTCAGACATTTGTTCAGATCAAGTAGAACCCATTAACCCACTTGGATTTATTCAGGGACACAATCGACTAGCAAGTGACCAGTTTTGTACCCACAACCGTTCGGCTGACCGTTTGGGACGCACCGAGCTAACAATTCAAATCACCTTACAGTTTTTCAAGAATAAACATTAAACGTAATACAATCTGAACAATATATTGAACCTCAAATTTTATATGAGGGTGTTAAGCACCAGAACGTACCATGTACCTCTTTTCATCCGTCATTCCCGGCAGCCATTTCTTTACCTTCGTATCGCCCCATCCTACGAATCCGAACCGATTGAAGTAATACGCGGATACATACCGAGCGACCGGTTCTCGTATGACGTTTATATAACTGGGCTGTATGTATCCGAATCTGTTGTAAATTTGAAACGTTTTAAATCTACAGGAGAAACGGATCAGATTTCGGTTGGACAGCTTCGCCTCATATCATTACAACAGTAAATGAAATCAAGTTACACTTCTATATTTTATGTGTTTTTGTTACGGGGTTAGGCTTTAAAATTCTTTAGAGGTTCGCCACAATTTATGTATAGAAGTGTTATGTATCTAACGCGTCAACCTTTCTGCCACACGATCATACAAAACTGGTTCTATTTTTTTAACGGAAGTTTCGAACCTATGGTGGGCTAGTTACTCGGACCGTTTTTGTGTAGGAGTATGTATATGTATCGGTCGGGTTAACCATTCGGCCACACGACCATATTACAAAACTGGTTATATTTCTCTGCGGCCTGTTGGCCATGTGATAGCGCGTTTGGTAGTGGCCTGAAAAATTAAAACCGACCGATAGCTAGTGTTCTGTCCCCAGCTTAATTTTTACGTCATTGCATGCATCACCAATTGAACCGCATGATCGAGTATGAGATGCATGCAATACGTGGCCAGTCCTCTTTTTACATTTCATTTTTTATGGTAGTTCTGTAGTGAACGGAACCTTGCGTTGTATTTCACGTCTAAGTAATTTTGGTCTTCTGTAGTTCACAGGAGGGTTAAAAGGCACAAATTTCAGGTGGATAAAATGTGTTTTATGCTATACCGTAGTAATTTTCCATTGCTAAATTTGTTTCCATTATTTTTAGTTACCGCCACTTCGCCACGTCATCACGCATCAACATCTACTTTGTATGTCAATGGTTAGTGTAATACAAAACAAAATTCAGAGTGGCGCGTAAGACTGAGTTCTGCCGACAGTCCGAAAAAGATTAGGCACACGGCGCTGCCGAAACAGTAGCCTAACTGAAATTTATCTGCAATCAACGTTCATTCATTCGCAATGAGCGAGGCCGCGGGAGGCAATGGAGATGGGAAGAGTTCGGTCGACGAGTGTAATGTTGACGAACAAAACATTACCGTAAGAAGGAAAATTCCGAAAGATAATGACCCAAGATTGCAAACGTTGATGAAGGAAATCGATGATATGGAACTAATATTTCGAGAATGTGTTTCCGACGCAAATGCAGAGTTGATATTTTGCAACAACCTTGAGGAGTTACAAGGAAAAGTTGCAGAAGCAGCAAAACAAAAGAAAAATCTTAAAGAGAAAATTAACAGCTTGAAACACCTGGATTCGACAATTGTTGAGAGACTCTCAAGATACGACAAAATCATGGATGAAATGCTGAGTAATGCGAGAACGACAATTACGCAGCTGAGAGAAGAGCGAATGTCCACATATTCTAAAAGTAGGTCTTCTAATAAACATTCAAGGCGCGTCTCAATAGACGAGGAATTTAAGAAGAGACGGTACGAGAATGAAGTTGCATCAGCTGCCCTATCAGCAAAGCTACCTTACATAGAAAAAGAAAAGGAGCTGCGAATGCGACAAATCAACGCCGAAACGGATCTCGAGATTACCAAAGTAAGTAAGGAAATTGCGGGAAGGGCTGCCACAAGCGCTGCATGTTTAGATGCTGAACGCGTAGAAAATCCTTATGGGATTTATGCGGAAGATCTACCTGATAGTATACCACCGCCAATCTGTACTGGAGAAGTTGGTTCATCGACGGGTAGATTCACACCGTTTCGGACGCCAATCTTGGAAGCAGCAACGACACGCCATTCTTCACGTGAGTCTCAACAGTTTCGGTCTTTACCTGCGGTGCATCGCTTGCCTACCATAAAGTTAGACATATTTGACGGAAGTGTTTTAAAGTTCCCAGCATGGGAAACGGCGTTTGACGCGCTCGTGGAATCTAACTCAATATGTGTTGCACAGAAGTTGAACTTGTTAAATCAACACCTTAAAGGCGAACCTAAAATGTTGGTTGATGGTTTCTTTCTCCTTCAAAGTGAGCACGCGTACTTAGAAGCAAGATCAAAGTTGAAAGAAAGGTATGGAAACGAAAGCGTAATAGCAAAAGCTTTTATTGATAACGTTTATTCTTGGCCTAAGATCTCTCAAACTGATTTTGGTGGACTTCGTCGGTTTTCCGATTTTCTAAATCAAGTGGAAATCGCTAAACAACGTATATCTTGCTTAAATGTTTTAGATTATCCTACCGAGAGTGTGAAAATTCTTTCACGATTACCACCGTTTGTCTTAAACCGGTGGCGCGCAGAAACGGCTATATGGAAAACGTCACATTCGGGAAACTATCCACCTTTTTCAGAATTAGCAAAATTCATCACTAAAACTGCCGATCAGGAGAACATTCCGGAGTTACAAGAGCTACATGTGTCTAGCAATAGAAGAATAGGGCCAAGTGCAATCCGAGGCAACCGTAACGTGAATTCCTTTAGTACCAGAGCACAAGACCGGGAGCGACGTGTGAGCGAGCAATATTGCTACTATTGCAAGGGAAGACACCACATCGACGATTGCAGTGCGTTTGCCAAAATCACGAGGCGAGATAGGCACGAATTTATCCTAAACAACAGAATATGCTTTTCATGTGGATCAAGTCAAGATCACATCGCGAGGTACTGTCGAAACCGGGTGACTTGTAAGGTATGTAATAAACTACATCTGACCTCGTTACATATCAATACGAATATCGAAAGAACAGGCTGCCTATGTACTTCTACTAAACTAAATGAATGTGGCATAGACCAATCCATGATTGTACCGGTAAGAGTATGCAGTAGAGCTAATCCTACTCTTCAAATCAAGTGTTACTGTATACTAGACGCCCAATCAAATAACTCATTCATATCAGACGGGCTAAAGACACAGCTCGGGCTGCAAGGGACGTCTACGTTGGTGGAACTAAGCACGATGTTGGGCAGCAAAGATGTGGTCTCTAGCGAAAAGATATGCGATCTGGAGGTGCAGAGCTTCGACGGCAAGGTTTCTTTTAAAATCCCATACGTGTTCGTTAGACCCGACATACCAGCAAGTCGAAGCCAAATCCCTCGACGAGAGCACGCACGAAAGTGGAATCACTTAAAAGGAATGTCAAGTAAGATAGTTTCCTACCAGCATAATCTGGAAATAAGTATGTTACTTGGAACGAACGTCCCTGGCGCAATCAGACCGAGAGAAATAGTGGCGGGAGACGAATGCCAACCGTACGCACAGCGTTCAGCTCTTGGTTGGGGCATAGTAGGAGTTGTGCATACACAGGAGGTTGGCTATTCCTATTTGACTCGAGTTATTTCGCATCGCTGCGTTGGGTATAAGAAAGTGGAGGAGAGTCCAATACAACGTTTTATAATCCCATGTCAATCAAAAGAGTTAATTAACCCAATACAAATTCGAAACTGGCTTGAGTCGGATTTTCAAGAAAGAACTAACAATGCGAAGTCTGTATCGCAAGAGGATCGAAAGTTTCTAAGTATCCTTGACAAAAACATCCAACAAGGAGACGATGGCCATTATGTTATGCCACTGCCATTAAGAAACGAAAATATAAGACTTCCCAATAATCGAATTTGTGCAGAAAAACGTTTATGGCAACTGAAGAGACGTTTTACCAGCAATCCAAAATATAAGGAAGATTACGTCAAGTTCATGGCAGATGTCATAAGCAAGTACGCGGAACCGGTATCAGAAACTAACAAAGATGATGGAAAGGTAAATTACATACCCCACACCGGAGTGTACCATCCAAAGAAGCCCGAAAAAATAAGAGTCGTGTTCGACTGTTCTGCCAGGCACCAAGGTATATCTCTTAATGATTGTTTGCTGCAGGGACCCGATCTACTAAACGCGTTGGTGGGAGTTCTATGTCGTTTTAGACAAAACAGAATTGCCTTTACAGCGGACATTGAAGGCATGTTTCACCAGTTTCATGTCGCAGAACCATACCGCGATTTACTTCGTTTCCTCTGGTGGGAGGATGGCCAAACTGATAGGCGAGTGAAAGAATATCGTATGAAGGTACATATTTTTGGCGCAGCAAGCTCTCCGGGATGTGCAAATTTCGGACTTAAACGTGCTGCAGATGACGGAGAAAAGGGAATTCGGCATCGAAGCTGCAAATTTCGTAAGAAGGGATTTCTATGTTGACGATGGGATCACGTCAACGCCGGACAATGAGTCAGCGATTTCTCTTGTTGAACATAGCTCACGCTTGTGCGCGAGAGGCGGTTTGCGCCTTCATAAATTTCTATCAAACAGTAGAAATCTACTGCTTAAGATTAACGAAGCCGATCGCAGTGCAAGTTTGAAGCATGTGGACTTGCACAGCAACCCGCTACCTGTGGAAAGAGTTCTTGGGCTCGCATGGAACGCAGAGAAAGATGCATTTTGTTTTAAAATGTCTTTAAAAGAAACCCCTTTAACCAGGCGAGGAGTACTATCGACAGTCAGTTCCATTTATGATCCTTTGGGGTTCCTTGGGCCAGTCGTTCTGGAAGGAAAACAAATTCTTCAACAGATGTACATTGAGAAAACCGATTGGGACGACCCACTTCCAAATAATCTGCGTGCACGATGGGAATTTTGGAAGCAAGATTTAAAACAACTCGAAAATCTAGAAATTGGACGCTGCTTCCAACCACCTAACTTTGGTCGTATTTTATGCAGAGAACTTCACCATTTCGCCGACGCCAGTACCGTTGGGTATGGTCAATGTTCTTATATGCGTCTAGTTAGCGAGTCTGGTAGTATATCGGTCTCGCTTGTTATTGGAAAATCTAGAGTTGCCCCTTTAAAACCAATGACAGTGCCAAGATTAGAATTAACTGCCGCCTTGGTTTCTGCACGTATGTCAGCTTACCTGCAGAAACAACTTGGTCCCGAAACGTATGAGAACTACTATTGGAGTGATAGTAAAGTGGTGTTGGGATAACTTGCGAATGAAGCAAGACGGTTTCACGTTTTCGTCGCAAATCGAGTACAGGAAATACGAGAGATAACTGACGTCACTAGATGGTTTTACGTTAATTCAAGCGACAATCCTAGCGACTGTGCAAGCAGAGGAATGCATCCACGCCGATTTGCAACAATGTCAAAATGGTTTTGCGGACCACAGTTTCTATGGAAGGAAAACGTTTCGTATCCGCCCCCATTTATGTCCGTGACACAAGATGATGAAGTACAAAAACAAATTTCCATAGAAATGAAACGAGTAACCGTACTTACTACTACTTCATCGTTAACTGGCTTTGAGCCTCAGAGATTAACTCACATTTCTTCTTGGTTTCGAGCAAAACGAGCTATCGCTAACGTAGTGCGGTTCTCGCGTAGACTGCAAAAGTCGGTCAATTCATCGGATATTAACTGTGCAGCTCTCGCAGAAGCAGAGTTGATGATTTTAAGTACCATGCAGCGGTGGCATTTTCCAGCAGAGATTGCCCGAATTAACCATGGCAAAAGTGTCGGTGCCATAAGCACATTGCATCGCCTCAATCCGTTTTTGGACGCGAGCGGTGTTTTACGTGTTGCAGTGCCGAATGTAACTATGTTATCAAGCATCCAGCAATTATACCAAAGAAAACTCACATTGCAATGCTAATCATAAGACATTGCCATGAGATGGTAAATCATATGGGAAGAACTACAACGCATAACTGTATTCGTCAACAAGGTTATTGGATTATGCACGGTTCCAAGTCAGTATCCCGATATATCAACAACTGTGTAATATGTAAGCGACACAGAGGATGTCTGCAGGTGCAACAGATGGCCAATCTACCCGCGGATCGACTTAAAGAAGGCGCACCCTTTACCTACTGTGGTGTAGATTGCTTCGGTCCTTTTTTAATTAGAAACAAGCGTTCCACAATAAAGCGCTACGGCGTATTGTTTACATGTATGTCTACGAGAGCGATACATTTGGAGTGTGCGCATTCTCTCGACACTGATTCGTTCATTAACGCCTTGCGTCGATTCTTAGCTCGCCGTGGTCCAATCGAACAACTTCGTTTCTGACTGTGGAACAAACATAGTGGGTGCTAGAAACGAACTGTGTTATGCACTAAAGTCTTTGGATGACAAGCAAGTAAAGAAATTTGCTTTGGAGAATGGGTTTGACTGGATTGATTTTAAATTCAACGTTCCTCACGCAAGCCATATGGGCGGAGTTTGGGAGAGGCAAATCCAAACAGCTAGACGAGCGTTGGAACCATTACTTGCCAAGTGCGGCGAGCAACTTGATGACGAAGCCTTTAGTACGTTCCTAACTGAAGTTGAAAATATAGTAAATTCAAGGCCATTAACGGTGGAGACTTTAAACGACCCAGGAGCACCAGAACCCCTAACACCCAATCACCTTCTAACTATGAAACAGCGGCCTATGTTCTCACCTTGCAGTAAGTTCCAAGCGGGTGATTTGTATTGCCGTCGCCGTTGGAGGCGTGTACAGTTCTTGGCAAATCAATTTTGGACAAGGTGGCGAAAAGAATTTCTGCAATCACTACAGGCTAGAAAGAAATGGCAAAAGAAAGAACTCAATCTCGAGAATGGCGATATTGTGTTGCTTCAAGAAAAGGACGTTAAAAGAAATCAATGGAAGTTGGCTAGAGTGCTATCTACATTTCCAAGTGAGGATGGGCAAATTCGCAAGGTACAAATCCTAGTAGCCGATGGCCATAGAGACATAAGCGGGAAGCGAGTTAGGTCACCAACCGTGTTGGATAGACCAATTCATTCATTGGTGCTGCTAATACGAGGAGACGAGGGAGGCGCCGTCGAGAACGAGGGAGGCGCCGTCGAGAACGAGGGAGGCGCCGTCGAGAACGAGGGAGGCGCCGTCGAGAACGATGGAGGCGCCGTCGAGAACGATGGGGGCGCCGTTGAGAACGATGGAGGCGCCGTCGAGAACGATGGAGGCGCCGTCGAGAATGATGGAGGCGCCGTCGAGAATGATGGAGGCGCCGTCGAGAACGATGGAGGCGCCGTCGAGAACGATAGAAGCGACGTCGAGAACGATAGAAGCGACGTCGAGAACGATAGAAGCGACGTCGAGAACGATAGAAGCGACGTCGAGAACGATAACGGTGAAAGGTGATCGTGGACGATAAACTTGCGTAGTTCAGACGCAAATAGACGATTCCCCGACGAAGAGCCTTAAATGATCTGATTTTCGTGTACAGTTTAGAGTCGTCATGTGTGTTGTGTTAAGTGTAAAATTGTTTAAATTTTAGGGGAGCCATGTTCTGTCCCCAGCTTAATTTTTACGTCATTGCATGCATCACCAATTGAACCGCATGATCGAGTATGAGATGCATGCAATACGTGGCCAGTCCTCTTTTTACATTTCATTTTTTATGGTAGTTCTGTAGTGAACGGAACCTTGCGTTGTATTTCACGTCTAAGTAATTTTGGTCTTCTGTAGTTCACAGGAGGGTTAAAAGGCACAAATTTCAGGTGGATAAAATGTGTTTTATGCTATACCGTAGTAATTTTCCATTGCTAAATTTGTTTCCATTATTTTTAGTTACACTTCGCCACGTCATCACGCATCAACATCTACTTTGTATGTCAATGGTTAGTGTAATACAAAACAAAATTCAGAGTGGCGCGTAAGACTGAGTTCTGCCGACAGTCCGAAAAAGATTAGGCACACGGCGCTGCCGAAACAGCTAGTGTTATTAAAAACTTAATTGATAGAAACTTTTGATTTATTTTCGGAACGCGACATACCTGGTAAAGTCGATGTAATGTAGGTGACGAATGAATATAGTCGGTGTAGGGAGGACAGACCATGAATGCACCAGTTCTTCCTGGAATGTCATATGAGATAAGTTTATATGAGTTATTTGACAAAAACGTGGGATATATATAGCCTAACCAAGGATATGATAATCATGTTTATCCCCGTGCATGGGAAAACGCAATGGGCGCTAACACACGAGCAATCGTCAGACCATGCCTCGTTGTTCACAATCGGGTTACCGGAGCTATTGCAGTGTGTTGTGTATGATTGAGGCGTTCCTTTCATTTGGTCAAACTTATTAACCCACTAGGCTCAGGCAATGACCGTTAAGTGCATTGCGCAAGCACACAACCGACAAGCTAGCGACCAGTTTTGAACCTGAAACCCTTCGACTCAAACGCGACGCACTAACCCACCACGATATTCGGTCGGATAGCCAGTCCGTTAAAGCGACACGAACAAGGGTATTTCCCAATATTTCTCTTTATGTAAGCCTTCTTTAACAGCTATGTTATACACGCATAGTTAACGAATTATGTGCAACTGTAATTTGCATAATTCGTCACCTGTTCCGTGAGGTTTAACTTCTGTTTGATGAACGGTTTACTTTCCAAATGCAATTTAAACAGCGCCTCCTCGTGTCGAGATAATTGGATAATGATCCTCCGCATGGTGGTGCTGGCGCGCTTAGGTGCACGGTTGTACACAACAGAGCCCACAAAATTAGTTAGGAGCTCGTTTCCTGTAAATAACTTTGTTAGTTTATTTATTATTTACTATGTGTGCAGTTTATTTAAGCCAATCTGATCGAAAAAATAGGAAAAAATTGTTTTTAAACATTTATTTTTTCAATTTTATTTTCCAATTTTATTATTTATGTAGGTTTGGTGGCCACGTCTAAATATACCGAAAGTAAAAAAGTGATTGGTTTTTAGACATGTTTTGCTTTTTTCCCATTTTTGGAAATATTAATAAAAGTCTTGCTTCGTGTTTTCATTGTGGAAAATAAACTTAATCTTAGCAAAAGTTTCTCACATAAACGCAACATAAATCAATAAATTTTATCGTCTGCGTGTCAATTGTTAACTCAACCGCATATTACCTGGTTGGCTCTGTGACGTCATAGATGTTTCTTGCCGACTTAATATGATCACTTGAAATGAAATGCACATGAAGCCCAATAACAAAAACACACTCAAAACTGCACGAGGTACTAAGCGCATCTGCAAGAATATCTGAGATGTATATTCTTTCCTGTAAGCCCTGTAACCTTGACGTCTATGTAAATAAGCCCTTGAAGCCAACTGCCTTTGTATAAACCCTTTTTTGGATGTTTTAATACTGACACCAATATGATTTTGTAGATCAGGAGAAAAATTCCACAAAAATACACCCTGAAGCACTTATACTGTAAATCTTAGAAACAAAGCCCTGCAACAGCATAGGATAAGCGCTATCACTCCAATCTCTGCATAGCTTCTAGTGTTTTACAAATCACTTCATTCCGGCACGATTTTTCGCTTGAGCAGAGGCTAGATAACTCCTTGTCACGCGTGGTTGGTTGATTATCGGAATGAAATTGAAGTCAACCCAGCGATACAAAACGCAGATTTACACAACGGAATCAAAACAAAAACATCTGTGTCTAAAATTAAAATCGGCCATGCGATACAAAACGCAGATTTACACAACGGAATCAAATCAAAAACATCTGTGTCTAACAGGTGTTGTTATTAGTCTGACTCCTGTGTGCTTTGCAATTCATAAAGCGATGTGGGTAAAACCAAAAAGAGGGAAACTGCACTCTAAAATGAAGATTAAGGTGTAATCGTTGGTTTAAGGGCTGTGGTTTTAGTTAACGTTAGTTCTAAAATTGAGATTAGTATTTGAGAAAACTTAGAATTAGTTTCCATAATTTTATTAAGCAGTTTACCTCCTGCCCTCTTTCCACCCTTTAGGAATAACCAGTCAAGCGGCAACGCCCTGTAACTCAGATTTGATACAGTGTTACACCACAACCAGCACCTGTTCGGTCAAGGCTGACTCGAATTAAAATCTTTTGCGCGCAGTCTGACATTAAAATTTACTTTAAAACAATTGACCACCCAAACGACGCGCTAAGTTCAATACTAACCTACGAACACTTGTACACATATGACCTTGGGAACGAAGCGTCATTTACTACGTTTCCATGTCCATTTGTGTACTGCGCCTAAAAGCATAGCCTGCTGTTAGAATAAACCGCCTGGCCGATCAGGCGCAAAATCCCTCGCGTTTCCATAACCATGTTTCGTTCACACACACATTACCGCTCTCGCACATACATATTTAAACACAAAACCGAATTGCAATCACCTGCAAAGCAAGAGATGTGTGTTGTTTTACTCCCTTAACATTTTATCAGTAAATGTGTCGAGTTTCTTCTTGTTTCTTTTTAGTGTTAATGGCTGTGGGATTCAGGAGATTTTATGGTTGGAGTGCCTATGTCTTGCACTAAATCTGGCCTGAAGTTATTAAGACTCCGAAATGACTTCGACATTCTGAACTCCGTCTCGAAAGGTTTCGTTATTGTAGCTAATAAGTTGACACAGTTAAATACATGCGGTTAAACTGATTTTATACATGCCTGGAGCTGCGCAGGCGATTATATATAGTACGCATTCAAGTAACCTATATGCGTTTTCGACACCGAACTGAAAAATAAAATATGTCCACGGCGTGGCGGCTTATGTTATATGGTAAGAAGATTAGATGCGAAGTACCGGTGCCCGATTGACAGGCCGCCAGAAGACAATTTGACAATCTAAAGGAAATGATTCACAGGCCAGAGAAAACAGCTACAGTTGTGCATGCATTAAAGGGCTCACTCCATCTATTAAAAAACTAATATAATGCGCAAAAAGATATTACACAAGCTACGAATTTACTACAGACAGTACTAATATACGGAAAACGAAACTAAGCAAAAATTTATATACTAATCCCTATCACTGCCTTAAAATCGTTGAGTTTACGGAATTATACAGAAATTGTTACTCATCCCTAACTCACCTTACATTAATGTAGTTTACAGATAATCTTTAATTAGCTGTGTGTATAATTTCCGTTCTCTGTAGCTCAATTGACAACATAGCTTATAATAGTCAGTCTAATGTGGTTCTCAATCTTTTTGTCCCCGTGACGCACCCGGCACCAACTAAAAAACGAACCGGCGAACTTTGCACGTGGAGTCAAAACAATATGCTAAATACTCACACAATTTGGGAAAAATACGAAAAATTAAAAGTTTAATTTAAATATTTCATCACCATTTTTTTACATAACGAAATTACTGTTTCTTGAGCGCTCTTGCTGTTCGGAAGTTATTGTAAAACTAACGTTACAATGGAAAAGAGCGAACTAGGCACTAACCATTTAGTAGTTTCTTCTAAGAGTTGCCAATAGTTCAAAGAGAAAAGAAAAATATGAAAAAAACTTATTACTTATTTCAGTTAGTCATCTGATAGCTTTGCAAAACAGTTGTTAGTTTCTATACTTGAAATTAATGTGGTTAATATAACAAACAACATTATAACACTAAAAACACTGAAAATCGTCATATTCATTACCTAAGCCAGGTTACTGGAGCTATTGTCGCGTGTTTTATATGAAACATTTGAACAGTTTTTGTTCAACCAATTAATACATAGGGTTTAGGCAACGTTTGCTAAGTGCTAAAGACGATCAGCCACTGTAATTGAAAAGTTTCATAACATCTTTATAATTAGCCTGCAGGCTTTTGTACATTCGCCGCGTAAACAATATGAAACCACACCTTACATTTCGTAACAAGTATACATTAGCTATGTTTACTATATATAATCTTGAATGTATAATACATAAGCTAAGATGCGGTTAACTTGTACGCATACAATTTAAAACCGAAAAAATGGCTTGACAATATAGTCCTGGTGTTGTAATATGCTTGAAATGTGAACTTGATTTGAATATTTAACAAAGTAGCCTGATGGGCCGATATTCTAAGCTTTTGCTAGCACTGGCACCTTAGACTTAGGATTCGCTATTATACTGAACGCTTCCGCATTTAAACTATTCTTTTAAGGAAACTCAATTGTGTCTAAAAATCTGTGCATAGAAAGCATGCAAGATTTTTTAATTCAAGTTTGGTTCTTTTGAATTATTATTTCTTTTGAATCCAAATTTCACGAGATTTACACGTATAGAGATAAAATCCCTTACTGAACAGCTTTCTTCGTGGCTTTATTTGTTTAGTCATTAATTTTATTAATTTTCCTACATTATATCGTATATTGAATTGGATTTACCTCCTTTCTTGGTCATCCGTTTAGCATAATTTTAATTTGAAGCGTGCGCTATTTCTTAAAGGCATTTTTAAGGAGCTGAATCGCAATTTACTGAACTACTTACATGCAATTTCTTTTCCCACGCGCATTTTACTATTCCTCTATTTGGGGCTTACCAGTAGGTGCAGCGCAATACAACCAGAGAGCACAACAATTGTCATGACGTATTATTCAGTTTGCCTTCAACTATGTTTTTAAGGGTGACCAGTCAACTGAACCCCTTACAACTGAACCCCTTACAACTGAGCCCCTACAACTGAACCCCTTTACAACTGAACCCCTTTTAACCGAACGCTTTTAACTGAAAAGGGGGTTCAGTTGTAAAGAGGTTCAATTGAAATGGGTTCAGTTGTAAAGGGGTTCAGTTTAAAGGGGTTCAGTTAAAAGGAGTTCAGTTGTAAGGGGCTTAATTGTAGGGGTTTAGTTGTAAAGGGTTCAGTTGTAAAGGGTTCAGTTGTAAGGGTTCAGTTGTAAGGGGTTCAGTTGTAAGGGGTTCAGTTGTCATGGAACCGTTTTTAAGCGAGAACCTAAACGGCTGAATTTTTTTCTAGTGGATCCAACAGACCAATCAAAAAGGTTTACCATATAATGAACACACTGCATCAACTCCAGCTACTAAGGAATACGCAAAAATCGTACGGTTAAATAGCCCGAGTTCACACACCTTCTAGTTGAGTTTACCTTGCTTGCGGGATATTTAAACTAATCAAAATGTTTCACTTTTTGTCTGACTTTAGCTTAGATTAATTAAAATCAAACATTTTTATATAAAACCGACGACATTATATTTAAGAAATAGCATGATAATCTATATAAAAGAAGTCTATATGTATCGTTCGCGCTAACCATTTGGCCACACGACCGGACTGATAATCTATTTTGTGTGCTCCGACATGTACAATTGTGTGTGCTAGCACCACCATGCGGATTTTAACAAATTAAAGAGTGGTATGGTCGTGTGGCCGGATGGTTAACGCGACCGATACATATACACATACCGACTCTTATACAAAAAATGGACCTTGTGACGAGCCCATCATGGGTTCAAAACTTGGCTCGCTTAAAAAAAATTGAAGGATGCGTTTACGGACGTGCAGCCGAATAGTTAGCGGAACCGATACATATACCGACTCCCATAAAAAAAACCGTCCTAGTGACGAGCCTATCATGGGTTCGAAAATTGGCTCAAAAAAATTAAAGTTAAATTGCGAACGATCGTGTTGTGGAATGGTTAAAGCGATCAATACATAGATCGAGCTCTATTTTGGTTTTGAAACTTACCCCCCAAAAATTAAATCTTTCGAACTTCAACGTACAATTTGTCTACTGCAATTGTGACCTTGAATCATGTTGCCATTGCTACATTTTCTAATTTTTAAAACGTTATACCAAAATTATTTATTGGCTTTATATTTATCTCACTTCATTCTCTAATGCGAACGACCAGAAATAAATAAAATTATAAGGTTGCAGTATTTTATTGGGACCATATAACAAGTGGCTATCAGGGAAGTCAAAAGTTGGTCTCCGAGTTCAGGTGCCGTTCTCTTGGATTGGTCTATTCTTCCCCAGGTGGACCGCCTATTGGGGAATGGAGGTGGTCACTAGTATATATGTGCTAAGTTGACAACGTTCATACAAAACGCATAGATACGCCCAATGTTATAGCATGAACACCTAATAGTATAGAATATCGTTAAAAATTATAGGTGCAAAACTGCTAGTCTGTAGTGTCCTTGGGCAAGGCAACTGACATTGCCTGAACCCAGCAGAATATTTGGTTCCACTAAATTGAAGGAACGTGTCTATCGCATACACAACACACTGCAATATCTGGTAACCCGACGGGGGGCGCACGGTGATCTGACGATTGCCAGCGTGTTAACCATCTTGGTTTTCCCACGGCGACAAACATAAACATCATTTCCTATATAAAGACTAACGCTTTTTTCAGCTTCTACGTAAATAAAGATCTCCACACTATACCTGGGACACGACGATGGTCATCTTCTATCTGCGGCTCGTCGTCTTGTACTTCCTCTGTTTGGTTGATTGATAATTAGAATATTATCTTTATTTAATATTTATGCTCTAACCCGTGAGTGATAAAATCGCAGTAGACGTTTTACACGGGAAATCGTCAGATTACCTCATGCGAACGGTCAGATTACCAGGATTATTACCCTAGGTAGTGTATAATTAAACTGTTTTAATACAATACAATATTTAACTGAAATAGGGTGATGTTTAAAAGGTGCCTTGCGCTAGGATACATATAACTATAGCCCAACTTGGGATATATTAATAAAAATACAGTGCTTACCTGGCATTTTCGAATCGCCATAATAGCGTCTACGGTAAAATCTGCAAAATAAAATTAAACACATGGAGAGTATGATTTTTAGGCTACAACATAGAATTGGCGGCCGTATAAATATACATTCGCGTAAAATCAAGTGAAACTTACCGTCTGCGTCTGGTCCAGTAAAAACGCCGGCGGTAAAATCTTCTTCTGCGGTAGTAGTAGCAATATCCATCGCTGAAATCAACGACTAGCAAACACATGAACAAAACGGCGAGCAATGTCTGAGTCTTCATCTTTTCTTCGTGTCGGCTTAAGCTGTACGAATAACAGAATAAAAACCTGCAGAAACTGCTCTGTTTTATAGAGAAATGAAGGTATGAGTCGTGGTTAAGTATTTCCCTCGAAACTAACACCAACTCGCCTGACACCTGTGAAATAACCTCCGGTTTATTCCACGCAGCAAATCTCTTCCTTTTTGAAAGCGTTGGAGTACCTGCAAAGCGATAACCGTCCACGCATTTTTTTGAACGATTCAGTCTATTCCATATACATTTCTATACAAAAACGGCCTTACTGGTATGCCCACTATATATAATCGAAACCTAGACCGGTAAAAAAATAAATAAAGAAGAGTATAGAAATTATAGCTTGTGCAAATGATAAAAAAATGTCTGTCCACCTCTGACAAAAATACACAGTCCACCTTTTGAGGCTGCTGCAAAATCGGATCAAGAAAGCAAACTTTAATTTGGAGATAATTTTGGATTAAACTTAAATTAGAACTTGAAGAAGTATAACTAATGAAATACGTAAATGAAAAATTGAAATATTTTAAATTAATTTAAAATTTTCGGATTTTAGCTTTTTGTTTTTTTTATCGATGTCACTGTTAACCAACATTAATCCTTTTTTCACAAATATTGGTAAAATGATTGGATTGTTGATTTGGAAAAATATTAGAAACAAATGATGTACTCAAAAGATAGACCAAGTTTTTGACCTGGCTTTCACCACGGTTCGAACCCATGATGAGATCTCATCCCAAAGACCGTTTTTTTATAGTCGGTATTGTATCGGTGGCGCAATCCATTCGGTCACACGACCGAACAAGATGTACTAAGTGTGATAATGTCACTAGGGTAATGCAACATTTGGTACTTTAAATAATAAATCCGCGTGGTGGTGCAAGCACACTTTTTACTCTGATACTAAAACTTCCTATTGACAAACCCATCATGGGCTTAAAACTTAACTCGATAAAAAATAAAGCCGACGGTTCTTGAAAATCATATCGAGAGTATATATAATAATATTTTTGGGCCATGTTTTTATGAGTCCAACTAATAAGAAAAAAATGTTAAAAACCATAATTTTCTGCAATCACGTAAACCACATCTTAAAGTGTGATTATAAAAATCCCCGTAAACTGCCAAACTGTCTACACTAGAACAGCATGTCTGTGTTTAAGATCTTTATTAACCTAGTCACTGACATGTTTTTGAAATGGCACAGATTTTTTTAACCGAGCCAAGTTTCGAGCCCATGATGGGCTCGTCACCAGGACCGTTTTTAGTATAAGAGTTGGTATATGTATCGGTCGCGTTAACCATTCGACCACACGACCTTACGAAATAGCACAGATTCACAAAAAAACAAGCTCCTGAAGCCGTACAAATGCCACTTTGAGGAATAAAAGAATCTATGGGAATTCCCTATTGTGTGACAGTAACATAAACAATGGTGCGCTGTGGTGGATGTCTGCTAGTCGTCACTTCCTGAAACATAGAGATTTATAATTAAAAAATTACAAAATATTGTGTTTTTTTTTTGGATTGTTTACCATTAAGTGTGTTCGTCTAATGATTTAGCCACCCCCAAATAGAAAACAAATACATTTCTTGTTTAACAAGCATAACTTTCTTGTACGGTTGTGTGGACGAATGGTCAACGCGACTGGTACATATACTGAATTATATATACAACAAAAACGATCTGAGCAACAAGTATTCGAAATTCAGCCAGGTGACAAAAAATAACTCTCAGTTTTATTGTAACTAAGTTTGTTTACAAAGGAAATCCAAAGCTACCACATCTTTAAATACACTACACAATCTAAGCCGCAGTCAACGTTTCCGAATGAAATTTGAAATGGGAAATATGCTTATTACTCCAGTCCTGCTATGTTAACTAAGATTACTACGAATTTATTGTTTTGAAACCTTATTATTGTTACCATATATGCATGGACTTTGAACCCGATATAAATATTTAAGTTGATTGGGCCGGTATTCTTACATTTTGTGCGATTCAATACACGAGATCTTACACGCGGAGATCAAATTCCGTACTGAACCCCTGTCTTCGTGGATTGCATTGTATAATCATTAATTTTAATATAAAAAACTTTTCCACGTCATACCTTATATTTTTATTAAATTTTGCGTCTGTCTTCGTTTTCCGTTTTGCGTATTTTTATTTCAAGCGCGCGCTGTTTCTTAAACGCTTTTTCAAATTCGCAATTTACCGAACTACTTATATGCAAATTTCTTTTTCCACGGACCTTTTACCAATCGCCCTTCTTTAATTCAGAGCATCTTAGCTTTATAGCAAAACCAGCACATATCATGAACAGTAAAGTTCAACATAAACATTCCGCACTGAGCATATTTAATGGGGTATAGGGCAATGACCGCTAAAACAATGCCTTATCTAAGAACACAACCGACCAGGTAGTAAATGATTCGTATATGAAACCCTTTAGGTGGAAAGCGACGCACAAACCAACCGAGGTAATCGATCACACATACGAGTATAGCCCGTCAGCTTATAGGTTGGGGGATCAAAACCAGCCACATGCACTTAACCACATAGCTTAACGGTTAGACCAGTGCTTCTCAAATGGTGCGCCGCGGCGTACTGGTGCACCACAGGGGTTAGCTAGGTGCGCCACACTTGCATTTTGTAAATTTACGACAGAAGTGCATATATCATAAACTACTAAATGGTGTTTGGTTCGTTCTTTTCCATTGTGACGTTAGTTCTACATTAACTGTTGAAAAGCAAGAGCGCTCAAGAAACAGTAATTTATTATTTTTCCTAAATTGTTGGGGTATTTAGCATATTGTTTTGACTCCCCGTGCAAAGTGCGCCCGTTCGTTTCTTAATTGGTCTCGGGTGCGCCACGAGGCCAAAAAGATCGAGAAACACTGGGTTAGACAAAGTATTATTTCTCTACCGCACAATAATAACGACAGACTTGTGAGCAAATGCCCAATTTGGAAACTTGTAAGCTAATATATAAGGTAAGCCAAAAAATCTTCGCCATGAGATTTTGTTCATTCTTATCTCTGACCAGGCGAATGCAGCAATTCTTTCTTAGGTAAAGCATTTGCAAATTTCCAGACGCCTTCCTTTCGGTTTCGTTCGTTCAGGGTGGTTTGGAGCTACTGAACTATTGCCGGATTTAACGGATATCAGTTTTCCCAATAGACTTATCAAACAATTCTTTTAAAATTTCGAAGTCTGTAGAAAAGGACTGAATAGTATAAAGAAATGCGTGGGGCCCGGGTTATCTATTTTCAGGATACCCCAACGCTTTTAAGTAAGAAGAGAAGCCCGCCACATAATAAACCGGAGGTTAGATCAATGATTTCAATTGAGTCGCTGTTAGTTTCGAGGGAAATACTTTTCAGCGCCTCTTACCTCCATTCCTCTATAAAACAGAGCATTTTCTTCAGGTTTTTATTCTGTTATTCGTACAGCTGAAGCCGACACGAAGAAAAGATGAAGACTCAGACATTGCTCGCCGTTTTATTCATGTGTTTGCTAGTCGTTGACATGGGCGATGCTCTTATTTGTTATCGCCGTCGAAGAATATTTCGTCGCAGGCGCTGCATCTTCAGACGTCGACGGTAAGTCATTTGATTTTACGAAACTATCAATCTATGGGTTTTCCAATTTTAGATTGTTGTTATATTGGTTTCACTTTCAATAAGATATTTATTTTTATCCCTTAATTTGAAATATACATGGGCGTTTAACCCAAGGGCAATTGTCAAAATACTTTGCGCCAACCGTCGGGTTACCGCAACTATTGCAGTGTGCTGTGTGTATTTAAGATGTACCTTTAATTTTGCAAACCCCCTAATTTGCACTAACTCGCTAATATAATCGTTTTTAATTACCTGTATTTTACAGATTTGTCCGAAGACGTTTTGGGGACATGAGCAATACACAAGGTTAGCGTTATTTGCCAATTAAACTACTTTTAGTTTACCTGGCCAAGTCTTTAACACGTAATAAGCTTGTCACTAAGACCAACATACACAGAACAGAGAAATGTTTTATCCTCGTGATTGAAGAAACACAAAGCGTTATCACACGGGCAATCGTCAGACCTCATACACCCCCACGGGTTACCGAAGTAATTACATAGTGTTGTGTATGATTAAGACGTTCTTTTAGTTTCCTTTAAACCAATAATTGACTGGGTTAAAGCAATGTCTGCTAAGACCCACTAAGCTATTCAGTCTGCTAAGAAAAAATACTGAATCGATTATAAAACATGAATACCGTTTTCTTCTTTCAACTGTACAGAAAACGGTAAAATACCTAATGGTAATTAGGTATACCGATTTCTGTGCAAAAATGGTCTAGGCAACGAGCACATCCGTTCGATACTGGGCTCGAAAAAAAAATAACTTTGCCAAAACGAAAGCTTGTGCTGCCAAATGATCAGCACGACTGATTCATACACATAATTCTGCATTTTTAAAAAGTTAACGACAAAACTGGTTACAGTTAATGAAATAGAATCTGTGTAACACTATGCAATCCCACAATATGCAAATTAGCTAATATAACAAAAATAACACACATTATGTTAATTAGCTATTTTCTTAAACGGGCTAAACGATAAAACTTGGCACAGTAAAAATAGAAACTGTACCGAAAATATACCCCAATATGCTAATTAGTTATTATATCCAAACAGAAGAAGCATTGGACGAAGACTCGATTCCAATGGAAGACGAACAACTCGATGAGGATAACGAAGATAACAATTCAGAATAACCGAGTTCGCCGTTGCCGATCATTTAGAGACCTCGGAATCGGATTTTATGAATAAAATAATTAAAAGCAACATTATTGTGGTATTAGTTTCCGGGGGCTTAAGTCAAAATTTCCGAAAAACAAACTTTTTTTCGAAGTTCGTACGTTCCGAAAAACAGTCCAAAAAACATTTTTTTTGAACTTCGGACGCTTTGGCGATAATGCACTAAAAAGCGATTTGTACGTCAGGTTTATCTGAAATAAACCGACCAGTCAGCTGTTGCCTACGAGGGACAAAGGAACCGACGATGTCCGCTATATTGATGGCGTAATTAATAGACTTATATCATAGGTTGCAGATCTATGGGCTTAAATTTTTAATGGTGAAAACATATTTTGAGTGACAGCCCTTTTTGTAAGGTCAGTGTGCATTGGAACTAAATTTCTCGGTCAAACAAACACATTTTTGGCTATTCGTGCCTTAACGTGTTTTTAACCATTCCACGGTAGCACTTATAAGTTGAGGAAGAGTGTACCTGTTTAAAAGCGCCACCGATTATATTACAATGCGTAATATTTGTAGTATGGTTTTGTGAAATCACGTAATAGTTGATCTTTGAATATCTTCTTTCTGATTTATTCCATCTGGTTGCTGCAAAGTGCGATGCAGCATTATTTTATTAAAGTAAGGTACATGCACACCCTTCTCTCCCACGGCAAGAGTCGCTTTCCCGCACATGTTTTAAGAATTAATTGTAGCAATTTTTATTTAAGTAACCTTTTTAAATTGAATACTTTTATTTTAGTTATTTGACCGTAGTTTCGTCATAGTATTTCCATTTATAGAAGGTCCTTTTGCGTGTTTTAATGGTGATAAGTGATAACAACATTTATCAATATACGGCTATATGTTGCCATGGCTGTTTTTTACATAGATAAGTTTCGACAGCGAGATAGGCTCTTTACAAGTATAGTATCGATAAAACACAAGGCATTTAGCATTTGCGCTAAACTTTCGACACAGGTAAACGATTAATTTTCCACAGGAGAAAGGTTTCCCTTGAAATTAAATGTCTAAATAATTGATATAAATCTCCGCATGGTGGAGCTAGCACAATAGCACATTTTTTTATTTTTGTTTTACTGAGCCAAGTTTCGAACCCATGAAGTGCTCGTCACCAGGACCGTTATGTTTCGGTAGCATTTTTTTTTTTTTTTTTTACCGAGCCAAGTTTCGAACCCATGATAGGCTCGTCACTAGGACCATTTTTTGTATAAGAGTTGGTATAGGTATCGGTAGCGTTAACCATTTGGTCACTAAACTAAAGTGTGCTAGCACCACCACGCGGATTAATTATTTAAACATTACGATTTATTTAAATATCAGGTATATCTTGTACGGTCGTGTGACCGAATGGTTTACGTCACCGATACATATACCAATTATATAAAAACAGTCTTAGAGATGAGAACCCATTACGGGCATAAGGTAAGAAAAATCTTACTTTATTCATTAGGTATGAACGAGACCTATATCCACCCCTCCCGGCCCTATAGAGTTACATTACATCGGTAATGTGTGAACTCGAAAGGCTATAGGTCTGAGCTGCGAGAATTGTATTACTCTGTAGTAGTGCGGTTAGCCAGCGCTGTCTCCAGTCTCACCACTGGAGGACGTGAATAAAGGTTTTCGGGTTACCTTAAAGAATGGAATGCCACCCCTTCCTACGTGGCTTGCACGCTGTGGAGAGATGCCTGCGAAAGGTGTCTCTTGCAGCAACCACATCCTAGGGATACCCAGCCCCCCTCCCTACGTGGCTTGCACGCTGTGGAGAGATACCTGCAAATGGTGTCTCTGCCAGCACCCACATACTAGGGATACCCAGCCCCCCTCCCTACGTGGCTTGCACGCTGTGGAGAGATACCTGCAAATGGTGTCTCTGCCAGCACCCACATACAAGGGATACTGCCCCGAGTGGATTAATTTCCACATTGCACGTAGGTTTTTTTGTCTAAGACCAACAACTTACGCTTAGCGCAAAATTTGACTTTTTTTGGCTTTACACCCCCCTCCCCGAAAAAAACTAACTTTGGTGAAAGCCAACGTAAACAACCAATAAATAAAAAAATAAAAAATTGGTATATCTTATACGTACATCCTTTGTTTTTGCATGCAGAAGCTAATGGGTTTCCAAATTACCAATCCAATCATTTTATCAATGTTTGTAAAAAAAGTATTAATGTTGGTAAACAATGACACCAATAAAAACAAAATGCTAATATCCGAAAATGTTAAATTCAATTAAAATATTTTATGTTCTTGCTGGGTATGAATAAAAATTAATTGCTGCTTAAACTTTTGCAAGTGGCTTTCAAATCATGTTCTGTCTTTAAATTCAGTATCGATGTGTGTCTATTTTATTATATTTCATACACGTGGAAATGAAACGTAACGATTTGTTTAGATTTATTATTCGGGTTATTGCTAGGTAATTTGAGATATATTTTTTTTATTTTGGTAATTTATTTAGTACTTCTACAAGTTCCAATTTAAGTTCAATCTCCAAATTAAATTTTGCTACATAATCTAAAAGTTAAAGTTTGCTCTTTTGGGCCGATTTTTTAGCAGACTCACAAGCTAAACGTTTCATTTCTGTCAGAGGTGGGCAGACATTTAGTATTATTTGCATATGCAAATTTCTAAACCCTTCTTTATTTATTTTTTTAACGGGTTAGGTTTCGATCTTATTGTAGGTTTACCAGTAGTACCGTTTTGGTATAGAATTGTATATAAAATACACTAAATTGTTAAAATAAATGCGTAGTCGGTTGTCGCTTTGCATACAGGTACTATTTCGCTTTCAGAAAGGAAGGGAATTCTAGCGTGGAATAACCCAGAGGTTATCTCATAGGTGTCAGGCGAGTTGGTGTTAGTTTCGGAGGAAATACTGAACCACGACTCATACCTTCATTTCTCTATAAAACAGAGCAGTTTCTTCAGGTTTTTATTCTGTTTTTCGTACAGCTGAAGCCGACACGAAGAGAATATGAAGACGCAGACATTGCTCGCCGTTTTGTTCATGTGTTTGCTGGTCGTTGATTTTAGCGATGGATATTATTACTACTACCGCAGAAGAACATTTTACCGTCGGCGTTTTTACTGGACCAGACGCAGAATGTAAGTTTCATTTAATTTTACCCGAATGGCTTTTTATATTATTGCAAATTCTACGTTGTAGCCTAATAATTATCATACTCTCAATTTGTTTAACTGTACTTTACAGATTCTGGCGTAGACGCTTTTATTATGGTGATTCGAGTAAAATGCAAGGTAAGTTCAATATGTTTATAAACATAACCTAAGTCGGGCTATAATTATTTGTATCCCAGCGCAAAGCACCTTTTATTCATCACCTTAACTCAGTCGATTAATGGGTTGTATTAAATAGCTTCAATCATTCACAACCTTGGGTAATAACCTCGGTAATCTGACCGTGGGCATGAGGTAATCTGACGATTGCCCGTGTGATACCGCCCTCTCCGATTTTTTTACTCACGGGTTAAAGGAGAAATATTAAAAATAGATAATATTCTAATTACTAATCAACCAAACAGAGGAAGTACAGGAAGACGAGCCGATTGTAGAAGATGACCAAGATGTCCAAGGTATGATGTGGAGATATTTATTTACGTGGATGCTGAAAAAGCGTTAGTCGTTATATAGTATATGATGGAATATTCCTGTTTATCTCCGTGAATATGAAAACCAAGGTGGTTAACACACGGGCAATCGTAAGATCACCTCGCGACAACCGTCGGGTTACCGGAGCTATTGCACTATGTTGTGTATGATAGACACGTTCCTTCAATTTAGTGGAACCAAATATTCTGCTGGGTTCAGGCAATATCAGTTGCCTTGCCCAAGAACACTACAGACTAGCTATAAGCGACCAGTTTCGTACCTATAATTTTTAACGATATTCTATACTATTAAGTTTTTATGCTATAACATTGGGCGTATCTATGCGTTTTGTATATACTTTGTCAATTTAGTACATATATACTAGTGACCACCTTCATTTCCCACTAGACGGTCCACCTTTGGAAGAATAGACCGATCCAAGAGAATGGCACCTGAACTCGGAGAACAACTTGTTATATGGTCCCAATAAAATACTGCAACCTTATATTGTTATTTATTTCTGCTCGTTCGCACTAAAGAATCAGTAGTAAGATTGATATTAAGCTAATAAATAATTTTAATATAACGATTGGAAATTAGGAAATACAGCAATGCCAACATAAATAAAGAAGGTCACAATTGCTGTATACCCAAATTTTACGTTTAAATTTAATTTATATTTTTTATTATTTTCACCGAGTTAAGTTTCGAAATTACGCGCTATACTAAAACCTTGTATTATAACTTGTGACTGGATCGGTCACGTTACCCTTTGGTCACACAACAGTTATTTTTTTAATATTTTTGTAACATATTAGGTTTTGAAACCACGATGGAAAGTCACTAAGACCATTTTTTGTATATAAGGTATCAGTCGCCTCTATTTGACCACGCCAGGGCTACACCTGTCAACTTTTTTTATTGAGCGAAGTTTTAACCCATAGGCTCGTCACTAGGACCGTTTTGTATACATAAGTAGGTATATGTATCCGTCGCGCTAATCATTCCACGAAGGGGCTTCCCCGTTTAATTTTGTAAACAAGAAACATAAATTTTGAGGAACAAATTTTATTGCATATTGGTTTCAAATTACAGTCTATAGATTTGGCCGCCACTACTGGCTTTACCGACACTGAATAATTGATTTGATTATAGACGTGTTTTAACGACTGTCCTTTTTCAGTCTTTTAATCGTTTTCAATTTTTTTCCATAAGGTTCTTTTGTGTGTTTTCCTCGTGGAAATAAAAATAATATACTAAACTAATAGCCATAGATCACCGCAAATGCTAAAATGCGATCGGTGTCAGCTCGCAGCTTTCCATATATTATACAAGATGAAAATTCCTTAATTACTGTTTGTTACAATCAGTTTTCCGTTGTGGTGATTTAAATGGCTGTGTATGCGAAGGTAAATTCGGTTCGTTTGCCTACGCATTTTAACACGTAATTTCTTGCACGCAAAATTGAGCGCGTTTTCTTAATTGGCATATTATGTCCAGTCGCCTGAACGCCTGCATTTTAACATCCACACATTACAAGTGTAAAAACGTTTTAGCAAAGTAAGTTCTTTCTGTGTATTTTAACATATTGTCATGGAAAAATAAACGTCACTGTCCGAAAAATAGAACCGTAAACTGGCAAACTATCTGCCCCAGAATAATTAGTCTTTTACCATATAAGATCTTTATTAATCCGGTCATTTATATGTTTTTAAAAATAGCACAGATTCTTAAAAAATACGCACATATTACCGTTCATATACCATTTCGAGAAAGAGCAAATCTAGGGGGATTTCCCATTGTGAGACAGTATACAAACAATGCGCTCCGCTATGGTGGACGGTTGCCAGTCGTCACTTCCTGAAATATAAAGATTTAAAAATTTTTGATTTTTTAAAGAGTCACAAAACTGTGATTTATGTTTCATCATCACGTGTGTTTCAGTATTTATTTGGCTTCCCCAGAAAAGAAAAACAAATGCTTTTAAATATTTCTTATTAAAAAACAAAATCTTTTTTGTGTTGTAACAAAAATATAAAATCAAAAAATAAAATCCTTTTTTGTAAAAAAAATATAGCAAGGAATTCCAAACCTAACATTTATGAATATAAAAGAAGCAGATGGTTAGAAAATGCTGCTAAATAATGTTTTAGTTCGTGAAGGGCCGTTTTAAGAAAGTGAAACGCGGCTCATTGATCATAGTTACTTAGAACTTTTTATTATTTCCACATTAAGCTAAGTCTTTAATTTTGCAGCTGCAAAGCACTGGCTGCATTGAATATCTTTATTTGCCATGCACCAATTTCCTATTCATTAAAGGTTTTTAAAGACTAATAAACTAAAATCTTAAATTTATTGCGTGGAACGCCGGTTATCCATTTCCAGGATACCCCAACGCTTTTCAGTAAGAAGAGAAGCCTGCCACACAATAAACCGGATATAATAGCTTATAGTATATTTCCATGAAATCTGAATGACCTAATAAGATTTATAATTAAAATAAATTTAAAACAGCGTCGTCGCTAAATAATATCTTAGCTGCCTGGCCCTGTTAAATGCATGACTTCGCATAGAGAACCAGCAGAATTATTTTGCAGCAATACACACATACATTTTGCCATTTTTGCAATATAAGCCTATATTCTATAAAAGCTTAAAAGTGAATTTTATTCTATTTTTTGTGGTATTTGGAAACTTTGTGTTTAGCTTATTAATATAATTTATTTTTGTATTTGGAAACTTTGTATTTGGCTTAATAATATAATTTGCAATTGCAACAAATCTGATCATAATGTATAGAATGCAAATTAAGTTGCATTCTATTTTTTAAATAGGTGCTTTTGGGTTTGTTTGTTAATTTAAATAATTTAAACATTTAAATAATTTTTGCGTGGACCCACAGTTATCCATTTCCAGGATACCCCAACGCTTTTCAGTAAGAAGAGAAGCCCGCCACACAATAAACCGGAGGTTAGATCAATGATTTCAATTGAGTTGTTGTTAGTTTTATGATAAATACTGCTTTGCAATGTATACCTCCATTCCTCTATAAAAGAAAACAGTTTCGGCAGGTTTTTATTCTGTTATTCGTACAGCTGAAGCCGACACGAAGATAAGATGAAGACTCAGACATTGCTCGCCGTTTTATTCATGTGTTTGCTAGTCGTTGACATGGGCGATGCTATATACAGACCACAGTAAGTTACATTTAATTTTACGATATGCCGATCTTTATGTAGGTCTACCGGATATTTACAATGTTATCATTTTACTATGATTTAAATTTTGCAGCTTCTTCAGAAAATATTTCTATCACCGCGATTCAGATTTAAACGAACTAAAAGGTAAGTACTATAAACTAATTTGAAACGTAAATGGAAATTATAAATTGAACCAATTATTGGTTGTAACCAACAGAAGCAGGACTAGACCAGGAGCCAACTGAAGAAGATGGAAACAGGTACGATAGGAAATTTTTACAGTAGTTATAACACGAGTAATAGACAGATTATCTTCTGTCCGCAGTCGGGTTATTGCAGCCACTGTAGTGTTTATTATTTTGTGTTACTTTGTTTTTTTTGTTGGTTTCTTTAAATCCATCAACTTAAAGTTATGGTCGCTTTGTGCCTTGTCCAAACTTATTTTGCACAGAAAAGTGAACTTGGTAAATATGGAGCCCGTGTGGTCTGAACACCAATATATTTCTTATGAACACAGTGTACTGTGCCTCCCTAATAGTTACACTGTTTATCGGTTGCGGATAAACATTTATATTTTTGCTGTATAAAGCATATACAACTAAATAATAGAGAAGGAGCCCATGCCATGAAGAGGTAAAGGACGGCTACTAAACGTTCACACTATGTGTTTTTCCACACTATGTGTTTTGATTTTAACCACTGAATCTTATACCACCAGAACACCAATTCTAATCTGGATTTAAAGGGAAGAATCCAAGTTAGCGATACAAAAAAAAGAAGATTAATTTTACACATCCCTAATTTTTCTTTTTTGAATTTGAATTATTTGTAATATGATCCAAATAAAGTATCGCTACTCTATCATGGTATTTATTTGTGGCCGTTCGCTTTACAGAAGTAGTACAATCGAAATGTATCAGTTTTTTAAGGTAATAAATTAAAGTGGCGAAACAAACCTAAAGCCGCTTGAAAGAGAAACTTACGGATGTAGATTGAATGTTAACTCTTTTAAAAATGTTTTTGTTGTTGTAAACTTAGCATTTTGAGTAAAACCATAGTTCGCCATACAACTATATTACGCAATTTCGTCTCTAGTTTTACCTTTTTAAGTCGGCTGTGGTACAATTGTCATAAGCACTGTGGTCTTACAGAGAAGTGATTAACCGGGGTACTATTAAAGCAGTCTCGAGTGGCATTTGCATTAGCTGGTGAGTTGTAAATGTTGCAACACTTCAGGTGGACATTATTAAGCATTCCTGTTGTATTTTGACGCATGAGTTATTTACCCACTGTGTCTTGAAACATCTTACAAAATTGCTTAGGGTAAACCAGAGTTTCGCAAATTGTTAACTTCTTCTGTTAGGTGCCGTGAGTTTGAAATAACTAGGAATCACTGATATATGATGATAACCGATAATATAACATCAACTACAACATGTTTTAGACTATTTCTAAAGGGCAGTAAATAAAGAAATAATACTAAAAAACACGGCACGTGGAAACTATTACCGATATTATTGTCTCACAAACACAAATTTGTGATTTAAAACCAATTCGAGAGAGATGCGTGAACGAACGAGAGAGAAAAGGAATTGTTTATATGCATGGTTGATTGATTTCTTTAAAAATTAGGTTAGGTTAACCTGTAGCAGTTGTTTCTTTTGGGCTATTTTGACTAATTTATTATTTACGTTAAGGTTGTGGTATCATAAGTGTGTTGCTTTTATTAGTAGTATATCACGTGCTAGAGTTGCTTTGATTTTGTTTAAATTCTCGGACTAAAGGATGTATGCAAATGCTCTACATGTAGGTTTTTACTTACATGTTCTGCAGTCTGTCTAAGTTTGTAGCTAGCATGGCGTCTTATAAGTTGTATTACTTCCCACACATGGGTCGTGAGGAGATAGTAAGATTGATGTTTGCGCATGCCAATATTGAATACGAAGACATTCGAATCCCTTATGAAGAATGGCCAGCAAAAAAGCTCAGTAAGATAAATTCCTTTTTTTTACCTAACTTTAAGTTTTTTTTTATTTAAGAAAAATAATTTTACCATAGTTAAACCGAAGATATATAAACAAGAGACTCTTGTTTATATATCTCCGGTTAAACTTAATTTATAAAATGAACTAAACTAAACATTACCGGATTTATACTAGTGTTAATTTTTTTGCAAGTTTGGAGTTAGTTAATTAACCGTTGCACCTCGCCGGTGCATGCTTAATGTAAGGTTCAACGGCCACGCCATTTTCCCCGTAATCCCGTGTTACTGATGTGTTTAATGTACTTTTTGCCGTTTTATCCTTTCTCCCTTTATCAAATATAACTGTGCTATTCCTTAATGCAATAAAGAAGCAAAAAATGTAGACTACCAAAAATGTGTGAAACTTGTCTTACAATAAACGTGTGTTAACGTCCATTGCGTTTTCCCACTCACGGGGATAAACTTGAATATCCTATTCTATTCTAACGTTAAGTTTCTATATTACCTTAGAATTTTTTTAACCATAACTAAACGCAAGATATGGCCTAGAATAGAGTATATAATTCAACAGACGTTAATGTATAAAAAAACTTTTCTTCAGCGATGCCTTTCTCCCAACTCCCCGTATTTACGATTGGTGATGACGTAATCTGCCAGAGTGGTGCAATCGTGAGGTATGCCGCAAAACAATGCGGCCTCGCTGGAAAGAATGACCTCGAAGTAGCTCAAGCAGACATGATAACTGAATGTTTTTTTGACATCATGATGCGATTTCCATGGACAGAAACAGACGAAGCGGCGAAAGAAGAGAAAATGAGGCAATGTCTCTACGAAACTATTCCGCCATCTTTAAAACAAATTGAAGCAATGCTTGTTAAAAATGGAGAAGAATATTTTGTAAGCCAGGTATAAAATATGATAAACTGTATTTTCTCTATTTACTATTTTACTATATATTTATAAAATGAAACAATATTTAGTTGTAAAAATATATATATAATTTTTTTAGAAATTTGTGAGACTTTCGTCCCCCAAATTTTGTTTTTTTGAGCAACAGCAAATTTACAACAAAAATAATATTTACCTCGCTATAACTAATTGTATATATGTTGTTTGCATAAATGGGCCTTTAAACAGAGCAAGCGTCATAACTTAGTGAATAGCGTAAAATTACAAAAAAATCAATCTACGAAAAACACTTTTTCAGTATTAGAAATTCAAAACGTAAATTCTAATTTTACTATTTTTCTTAAGCTAACACATGCCGACTTCGCCTTATTGAATGCTGGCCAATACCTACTGGAAAATCGCAAGGACATATTTGACGACACGCCAACACTACTTCGCCATTTCAAGAAAATTGAAAGCCTACCGAGTATTGCAAATTGGCTAAAAATCCGCCCAGGACAATGAACTGATGACGGCGTCAGAGATTTGATACGATCCCAACCTAACTCCCATTATCGTTTCTCATTATCGTGAATTTAACCTTACAGAAACTACCTAATCTGCTTAGCCCAAGGACTATTGTAACTTCACTTACAGCTTAAAGCACTTACAGCTTTTAGTAGGTTATCATTGAAAGTAATACAGAGGCTATATGCATTGTATTTTTAACTGCCGTATTTTTCTGTCGTATATTTTTAACTAAAATAAAAAATATTTTACTTTGCTTGATGTTTTTACAATATGCTTAAGCCTATAACTGAAGTCATACAGGCAGCCTCGGATCGTAATGGCAATCATAAACCTCTTGTTAAAACTTTACCAGATACGTGGATGGAGGGAAAGCAAGGCGGTAATATCATTTTGAGGATTTTCTTTGCACACATGCAATGGAAACGGTGTGTTTATGAATTTAGAATCTAAAAGACGCAATGTATAGTGATCTAATGTATGTTTTTAATAATGCACTTGTGTTAAATAACAAAAGCGCGGAAAAATATCCACATGACCACACACATACATTATCTGAGTTTGTGACTTAATTTTACACAAACCTAGGGTTACACTAAGTTTATATACTTATATTGAGCAGTTAGCTCCACTTACTTTAGAGATGCATGGGCAAGGCGGCCAGACCAGGTTGATTATATAATGGGTTGAACTAAAACATGTAGGCCCTAGGTCTTCAATAACCTGTGTCAGTACGCTTCTTGTTTTTTCCCACTCATGGAGATCAAACATGGATGTCGTATCCTTTTCTGTGGATAAAATATGCCTATTCCGAAAAACTTTGATCAAACCGAAAAATCTCGCTCCACGTGCAATCGTCAGATCACCTCGCGCCCACAATCGTGTTTCCGCGACCAGTTTCGAATCTGCAACCTTTGGGCCGAATGGCGACGCACTAACGCACCAAGCTAATCGGTTGGACCAGGGAAAATAGTAATACACAGCATAATGTTAAGGTAGTTTAAAGATTACCCCTAAGTTATTACGACTAACCCCACCGTGACAAATTTAAATTACGCCCCCGTCTTATGTAGATTTTATCTTTGATAGTATTTATTTTAACAGCTAGGTGGCGTGATTTCATATTGGTTGCTATAGCTAAAGCTACGCTAAAATCAATTTATGGAATATTCCTGTTTTAACCCCATATACAGGAATACGCAATACGAGTTAATACACAACAGATACCTATCGTCCGAACATGTGTTTAATGAATGGATCCAATTGTTTTTTTTTCTCTTAGTAAAATGTCTTAGTAAAATCAAAGTTTTGACCTTGTAAATCAGGATGCACAGGCGGGCCCTCGAGGCCCCTGTCTTTTTTCCAAGTGCTTCCCGGGTTAAAATACCCTTTGTTGGAGACGACACAAGGAACATAAAGGCTGAAAAACCTGAAATAAATCCTGTGTCAAACCCTCTTGGAAGACACCAGACCGTCGTCAATCGGTTTTTCATTAAAGATGTCAGCAAGGACCTGGAGTTTAGTGAAGATGTGGTGCAGGAGCGATGCGCACATGTGTTGCCATATGAGGAGATTAACTTTCAGAAAGTCTACAATGCAGAGGATGTAGTGTCGATGCCACCAAAAAACACTAAGTTGGCAGGAAGATTCGACTCACGAGGTTACATTCGAAAAGTCCCCAGTCACCTCACGAAATTAGCGTCACCAGAGGCAGCGAAGATGAAACAAAAACCGAAGAACGTAACTGAGCGCTGCGGATACTCAAAACCCGAGGTTGAAGAGCATCCAGGCAGGACTTCTGTGTTCCTCACCGAGACCAACTCTGCTCAAATTAAAAAGAAAAAGTCGCCGAAAAGCAGACGACCTTCGTCCTACTACATGTCCGAGCATGTATCCGACCAAAAACAACCCGGGAAAACTCAAGCTTCATCAGAATGGGACGAGTATGTTCTAGGAAGATTGAGCAAGGACACAGCGCGATGGATCGTTTTTGAAAATGTTCCGTCGAGCGCACAAAAGGAGAGATTAGATCGATTGGTTCGGAATAAATTTGGAATGAAAATAAGCAACACCCACCTTGTACGAGAAGAGGTAAGATACTTAATTTTCTTCATAAAACTGCTTTTAAAAGTGCAAGAAAATCTCTATTTTTAAATTATCATTACTAAATTTTACCAAGTTCAAACTTGTAGAATTTCTTGCATAATTAATAAATAATTGCTTGTCTGTGTAATTTCTTACAAATCTTACCACCACTAGATTTTTACCAATTTTAATACTTAATACTTGTACATTTTTTTGTATAATTTATGTTGAATTGCTTATATGTAACTCTATGTAGACCTTACTGGTTCTAGATTTTAATCAATTTAAATACTTGCATATTCAATGTACAATTAGTTATGTGTATAACTTCATGCAGCCCAGTTCTAAATTTTTACAAATAAGGATAGGATAGGCCTTTCTTTTACCTTTCGGTTGGAAAGTGTCACAATAAACGACCAGACCAACAGGCCGACATGAAATTTAAGTATAATTGCTGCTGGACATTTAATTTAACTGTTTTCATGCAGGCAGAGGACACTGACATTGCACTTATCGAGCAAAAGAAAGAAGAAGTAATAAAGAGAGACTTGGCAGAACAAAGACAAAAGAATAAAATAAAAAATCTGGAAAAACTACATACTGATCCATTGCTGCAGCAAACCTTTGCACAATATTATAAATTGCCTCGATTTCTTAAACAAGAAAGAAGTAAAATCATTACTGTCAGTGGTAAGGAACTTATAAGTTTTCTTTTTGCGAGTATTGTGATCTGAAAACATACGCCATGGTTCTTCCATTTGTTGTAATATTTGTCTTTGTAATCCATGACAGTACTGTGAATTGTAAACATATGTAATGTTTCTGCCATTTTTAGTAACATATTTTCAAGGTTAATTGGTACAAATGTACAAAATACTGTTAGAAATCTGTTCTAATGGAACAGCTTGCTTGTTTTATAAATTTAATATAATTTTAGGCCTTCTAGCTTCTAGTCTTCTTAAACTGTTGTCGAATTGCTTAAGAAAACACATAAAAAACACAATCGTAACTCTAATTCTAGTGTTAAAACAGCATGTTTTTAAAGTCAAATACAATTTTAGAGCTACCTGTATTTAGCTTCTAGTTTCTTTAAGCTGTTGCATATGAAAAAAACATATATAGCCCTGATACCAGTGTTACATTTTTTCTTTTATAAACAGATTCAGTCAACCAGACAGCACAGAATCTGCAGGTGAAGCATCTAGAACCCCCTCCCCCACCCACAATGCAAGACCTCCTTAACCCAGCTGCTGGGAAGTTTATCAATTCAACCGAAAACGCGTTTGAACAGCAGCTTTACACAAGTTTGTATATCATTAGTTTAGTTTAGTTTATTTTTACGTATTTAAAAATCAGTATATAAAGTATTGCATACTTAAAATAGAGTTAAATAAAATTGGAAAAAAGGCTAAATGATAGCTGTGAGCTAGTTATTGATAGCCATTATTTAATGTCATAGAAAAACAAAATTAAGATATTAAGAAAATGTTCAAACGACTATAAAATTTAAACAAAATCATGAAAGAGATCAAACCTACCTTACTAAACTGCTAAAATATTATTATAACCAATGGTTATGGTTTTTATCCTCTGGGATGTAAAAATACAGGGAGCATTGTCATAGAGAAAATGATCATTGCGTTGTACACATTGTGCCACCACATACATAGCCTTGTCTGTTATTGATCCCTTTTCATTACTTAAGACCAAGCCAAGCCGGTATACCAGAAAAATGGAGACAAGAGTCGGATTATAATGGATGACCTGTCCGAGTACCAGGGACAAATCCAGGACATATACCCTCCCAACCGAGCACTTTGGGCTTCGGCGAATGGGAAGAAAAAGAAAAGAAATCGAAGCAATGGTGAGTTGGGTGATGTAGCTTACATCCACTCAGTTAAGAAAATGGTCATTACGGGCCTTGAGCTATGACACAAACTTGCAGAAAAAATTAATTCAGCATCCATTCAATCGTATTCTTTCTTATCCCTTTGGCCAGCGGTTATCAAATGTGAGTCAATAGACAAAATTGGTAGTCCCCAGAAGAATATATGAGAATGGCCATAAACTTATGTGCAGGATTTAAAAATAATTGGCGAAATTCAAAGCTACCAATTTTTGGTCTACCCTTAGACCATGAGTGCCCACTGACAGGATGGCTTGTGCTCAAAGCTTGGAGTTAAATGGATTAAAAAATAATAAGCGAAAATCAAAGCTACCAATTTGTGGTCCTTTGAGATACAGACTAAACATGATGCCCAACTCTTTTAAAACGCGATTTCCCAAGACCATGCAAGTGGATAGTACAGTTTAATATGCTAATTATTGTTCTAATAGGATAGGATAAGATATTCATGTTTATCACCGTGAATGGAAAACCCAGGGGTTAACACACAGGCGAACGTCAGATCACCTCGCGTCCACCATCGGGTTATCGGAGCTATTTCAGTGTGTTGTATATGATAGACACGTTCCTTTAATTTGCTAGAATCCACTAATCCGCTGAGTAATAACTGCAATGTAAACACAGGCAACACAACCAGGGGTTTGCAGCGATGGAGGGAACTTCCCCAACCCGCTGACTTCACTTCAGAGCGAGGACTTAACCCCCCTTGCATGGAGTCAGCCAGGATGGAGGATTTTGGCTCCTCGAAGAGCACCACTCTCCTCAACAACGCCCCCATGATACACATTGTGGAAGAGTGGAGGTCTAAGTGGAGATTAGGTGAGGAAATGTGGTGTTTTATTACTCGTTTTAAGGGCATTGTCATATTCTTTATTAGGTCTATAGATGTATTGACTACTGAAATACGATATATAATAATTTTCATCATTGAAAAAAATTGTTACCACATTTATATAATTTTGATTCAAAGTTGTGATAAAATGTGTTTTTTTTAGTTATAGTGAAGATAAGTATATTTAAAAGTTAGATATATTTCATTAAACAATCATGCAATTATAATTTTGTTTATTAAATTAGTTTAAAAAATGATTTTTGCTCTTTCTTTAAGTATATTTTATAGCAGTTTGAAATACTATATTTAAACTTATTGATTCTAGCCAAACTGATTCAAATAAACCCAAGGACAAAGGTGATCAGACAATTGGCCATTTGATAATAACCCTTGCGTTGTGAACCCTTTTTAATTCATGGTAATAAAACCTGCCTATCCTATTCAAACCTAAGTTTGCGGTTTTGGTGTAGTTTTTCCCTTCAATTATTTTATCTTCATGTCAAGTTTGTTTCACCTTGCATTTGCCTGCAATAGAAAAACTTGCAATAGTTCCTTGCATTTCCCCAATAATGGTAACAAAACCTGCATATCCTATCCAAACCTAAGTTTGTGGTTTTGGTGTAATTTTCCCCTTCCATTATTTCATCTTTATATCAAGTTTGTTTCAACCCCAGCAAGCCGATGGCAAGAAATCACACTTGCTGATGTCATCACTGATATGAACAACATACACGACCATGTAAGACTTGGAGCAGTTGCTGCATGTTCAATGGCTGCCCTGCACAAAATACCTGTCGCTGATTTGGCTGTACTAGGTATGGATATGCGATAAAAAGTATTAAATTCCAGCTCCTTGTTTAAGTTTGTCAAATTTATGTCTGACTGAATAGCTTACTGGGATGGTGCAAGAATAAAACCTGAATATTCTATCTCTCCTCTCACCCCTTTCTTTTTGTCATGAGCAAGGTGTTGCTAGGGTTTCAATGCCGCATTTGGTACAACATGTATTTTAATTTGATAGTATTGTTTAGAATGTTTACGTTAAAGTGCAAATCATTAAGTTCATTTTAAGTTCATGATTATGGGGTGTCAACTGTCAAAGGTTCAAATTTAAAGGCAATAATGCAGGTTTACACCACTGGCATACCTAAGAATACATCTGTTGTTACTGGATAATCTAAAAATATTAAAATTACTTGCATGCCCTCAATTATTTTTCAAACTTTATTTTGTTAAATGCAAAGATAAGTCTGGTACTCATAAACTTCCAACTTTTTATTTTAAATATTAAACCAACATCATATATTTCAGTGATATATGTTTTAAAGATTATTTTAAAAACACCACCATAACACTAATCGGTAATTTTTACAGATTATTACAAAAATCTTGCAGAAACTGGTAGATTTTTTTAAGATTATGTATTAAAAACATCAACATAACACAAAACGGTAATATTTGATAGATTATCAGAAAAACCTGCAAACAAAGGTAGATGTTTTAAATTATGGGTTAAAAAACATGAACATCACAAAAACCAGTATTGGTTTATAGTTTATTATTTTTAAAACATGCAGAAATTGCCATTTTTTTAATCTGAATCTTACTATCAATATTTTACCAGCGGTTTTGCCGAAGATCGACGCCTCGGTTTGCGAAGGCGGATCGGAGAAAGGTCATCTTCCGGAGGTTTTATTGGAAGCGGTTCGAAGAAGATTAGAGGACTCACATGGGAGGGTGAGATTAGCTGCGGCATTGTGTCTCTACACGTTGTCACAATGCGACAAAGTGGTCGAGGATATTCTGCAACATAATCTACAGAATGGTGGGTTGGGGTGTTGGAATTGAAGTAGGATTGTTTCCAATGTACTTATTGCTGCTCTGTGATATGGAGCACTGAACATACACTATGTCGGGGAACTTTCTCGATAAAAGCAATAAAGCAAATATAATTAAATATATCTGAATTTTGCTCATGTCTAGGCTATGGATCTGTTGCTATCCTAATCTACAGCACAGTGGGTTGGGAACGTTAAAGTTAACTTTTCATAACCCATGGTTGCTGTCAATCTACTAAAGAATGCACATTATACAAATACACTGTATGGGGTAATTTACTCAAAAAGAATAAAAAAATACACTTGAATTGATCTACAATTTTTTCGTTTGTATCTGTTGTTGTTCGTTTTCATTAAGAAGTTCTCCTTTACAGTGTGTATACATTAGCAGCCATTATGCGTTTGACAGCCAATATAACAAATACAACATACACTGCATGGGTGAATTTTCTCAATAAAACTAATAAAGCAAATACAACTGAACAAATCTGAATTTTGTAGATGACTAGGCCATGCATCTGTTGATATCGTAATTTAAAGCACGATGGGTCGGGAAGGTTGGAATTAATTAGGGATAACCCACCGCGAGGTAATCTAACGAGTGCCTGTGTGTTAACCTCCTTGGTTTTCCCACTCACAAGGATAAACATGAATATCCTATCCTATCTTATGGGTTATTACACAGATTTTTATGCATGTCATAATGGTCTGATCAAAAACTTTGCAATGTTGTTCCACAGGAGTACCCACAGACAGGATGGCTTGTGCTCAATGCTTAGCGTTAAATGGAAGCACAGATGCGAAGGTTGTTCATCTGTTGATACAAATGTTGCTAGAAACTGATCAACAGAGCCAAGCAACCGCACTACTTGCTCATGTTGGCCAGCATACTGTAAGTTCACTGCCAAACATAAACAATTATTTTACCTTTTGTATGTGTATATAGCATACTCATGTTTATTCCCTGTGTGTTTAGAAAAACAGTTGTTCAAGTTGTTAGGACACTGAGGTTACCAGTGCTATTTTGCTTTACAAGGGCTATTTATTTAGGGAGAAAATAACCTGACTGATAATATTTATAATTTAAATTTAGCCGGTGGATATTCCAAGTGGAAAAAGCATTGGTGGCCTGTAAATATACGAAAGGTATTGTGATCAAAATGATTGCTAGATGGTTAGATCCTTTGGAAAGGCACTTAGCGGACATCATCAGAACCCAGTGGATTATTGAGCTACACTAAAACTGAAGGAACATTTTAATCATATACTATACTGCAATAGCTCTAGTCACTCGACGGTGGGCACGTTGTAATTTGATGAATGCCGGTGTGTTAATGCACTTTGTGATTTCTTATCTACTGTAATTAAACATGAACATCCTTTTTAGTTATAAAGATATTCATATGTATAAGCACAAAGCACAGATACAAATTAACTAACCCATGTTCGTTCTTTTTTTGTATTATTTTATGACTTTTTATTTTATTTTGCAGAGATTGGTACATTCACTACTGGCAGAACAATTGAACAGCAGTAGTTGGAAGGACAAAGTGGTCGCGTGTAACGTTCTATCACAATTGTACGGGAATATAAACCGAGATCTTGTTCATAAACTCTCCAATTTGATGTGGGAAGACTGGAGCTCGGAAGTAAGAACTGAAAGAGTTACTGTTCCGCTAATGTACATAATGCTGTACTGGTAATAATGTTCTGTCAATGTGTAGAGTTTCCAAATGAATTTCTAGTATAGGATTTAAAACAAGCAGAATTTATCATACTGGTTAGCTCAATCGGCGAGAGCAGGCCATCTGCAGACAGTCAAAAGGTTGTGAGAACAAAACTACTGTTGGCAAATTAAAATCTCTACCCAAACAAAATTTAAATCTCTTTTCGGCAAGATCCACAATTTCCCATGATCGTTCCCAGGTCAGAAAAGCCGCCTCACGAACACTGGGATGCACCGGACACGGTCGCGACGTTCACTTCGACCTGCGGGAGAAGCTAGGGACGGGGAACGAACGAGTTTGCGCCGACGTTCTGCGGAAGATCGCTCATCTCGGGATCATGACTGCAACCCTCCTCCCAGAGTTCATAAAATGTTTCAGGTACGAACCATACCGTTTAGTTTTTAGTTTTAGGTAGCGCTGCGGGAGCTTGGTAATAATCGGTACTGACAGCTTCCGCCGATATTACTCGCCTTGAGGAGGTGGGGGGATGTGGGAAATGGGAGGATAAATTGTTTCAGGTACGAACCATACCGTTTAGTTTTTCGTTTTAGTTTATTTTTTTGCTCATTCGTTACAATAAAGAAGAATAGAACAATTATTTCAAGTTAAGAAGATAGGATAAAACAGAAAAACTACAGTACCGGTAGTTAACACACGTCGGTGAATAGACACATTGCAAATTAATCCCTGTGTGGTTGTGTATGGTTAACTGTGAAATCATTGAATTTAAATACTGTTCTTTCACTTATACTAATCAAATTATGCAAAATCATAGATTATTATTGCTATTATTTTGCCTATTTTAATACCAAATTATACAAATTATATGTGGTATTTGTGCAAATGAGGGAAAATTGAATGATGTTTTTCTCCTACATTGCTTTAGTAAAGATTGTCAAGTAGGCAACAGTTGCCACTGCTGTTGCAGTTTGTTTAATTTTTGATGGTAATGGATTTGATTGCAATGCCTCGCAGTGATGTTCATTGTATTTCATCTTGCTGAAATGGCCGGTACATCAGTTAAAAAAATAGTGGGATTGAAACTGGTTGCTGGCTAGTTAGTTAGAATAGAATAGGATATTCATGTTTATCCCTGTGAATGGGAAAACCAGGGGGTTAACACACGGGCAATCATCAGATTACCGCGCGCCCACCGTCGGGTTACCGGAGCAATTGCAGTGTGTTGTTTATGATAGAACGTTCCTTTAATTTGGTAGAACCCATTAATCCCTGGATATCAAGGCAATGAACCTTAAAGTGCTTTGCCCAAAGACACAACCGATTAGCTAGCGACCAGTTTCTCGCCTGGAACCTTTCGAATGAAAGGCGACGCACTTAACCGCCAGGCTAACCGGCCGGATAGTTGTGTCCTTGGGCAAAACACTTTACGGACATTGCCTGAACCCAGTAAATTAAAGGGTTCTACTAGTTTGCCACTTGTTATATCGCCGATTGCGTTTTCCATTTTACGTGGATAGACATGAATATCCTTTCCTAACCTTCCCAGTGCTGAGTACGTGTCAGTGCGGCTGGAAAGCTGCAAGACGGCTGCGAAGCTCCTGATAGCTGATGAGCGGGTCGTGAGGGAATTGGTCCAACTCACCCAATATGATCCAGCATGGAAGATTAAGGCTTATGCCATCAAAGGTTTGTTTGTATTGTCAAAGGTGGAATTGCTTAATTTAAGGTTTAACGACCACATCATTGTTTCCCCGATATATATTGTTGGTATTTTTTTGCCGTAGTTTTGGCATTTTATCCTGTCTCCTATTTTGGGAAATAAATGTGCTATTCTTCTTAAAGTAATAAAAAAGTGGTCTTTGTTTAAGTCACATTAACCATCCATCTACACAACCATCCGGCCGCAGCCGGCCGTTGGTCTAGCGGTTAAGTGCGTTGCCTTTTAATCAAAAGGTTGCAGGTGCGAAACTGGTCGCTAGCTAGTCGGTTGTGTCCTTGGACAAGTCACTTTACGGACATTGCCTGAACCCAGCAGATTAATAGGTTCTACCAAATTGAAGGAACGTGTCTATCATATACAACACACTGCAATAGCTCCGGTAACCCGACGGTGGCCGCGAGATGATCTGATGATTGCTTGTGTGTAACCCCCTTGTTTTTTTCATTCACGAGAATAAACATGAATATCCTATCCTATTCTATCCTATCCACACAACAAATAGCTTGACTAATAAAACAAATTCCATCCCTACAGCTCTTGGAGACATTGGGATGCTGACTGAGAAAGCGGAGAGTTCCCTCATATGGGCGCTCCGGTTCGAAGATGAGCCAGGAGTACGGCTGGAGGCGTGCGTTGCGATCCGGAAGCTCAACTGCCGATCCTCAGAAGTCATCCATGTTCTTCAGGACCGAGTCCTCGTGGAACCGGATGCCACAGTCAAAGAGTGGGTTGAAAACTAGATAGATAGAATATTAATGTTTATCCCCGTGAATGGGAAAAGCAAGGGGGTTAACACACGAGCAATCGTCAGATCACCTCGCGCCCATCGTCGGGTTACCGGAGATATTGCAGTGTGTTGTATATGATAGACACGTTCCTTTAATTTGGTAGAACCCATTGAGTTGCTGGGTTTAGGCAATGTCTGTAAAGTGCCTTTCCCAAGGACACAACCGACTAGCTAGCTACCAGTTTCGTACCTGCAACTTTTCGATTGAAAGGCAATGTACTAAACCGCCAAAATAACCGGTCGGACAACTATTTATTATTATTTCAACTATTATTTAAAGCACTTAAAAAAGTCATCTAATTAATGTTAAATTTATTTAATTAAACCAAGTTATTTTTTTATTATTTTTGGACTGACCTAAGCTTCCAACCGATGATGGACTTCTCATTAAAACTGATTTTTATTATTGAAGAGGTCGAGTCAACCGTTCGGCCACACATTCGTCATCACACCGGCGATCATTAAATAATCTCGTGCCCACCGATGGTTTTCGAAGCTATTGCAGTGTGTTTTGTATGATTAAGACAATCCATCAGTTTTAGTAAAACTACGGTAATTGCCTTGCTTTAGTACTTAACCGACTAGCTGGCTTCGAAAGTGCAATCGTTTGACTGAAAAATGACGCACATTACCACCAAGTTATTAGGCCAGACGATAATATCACAGCAACTGGCTTGCCAGGGTTTGGTTATTTGGTTGGTAGGCTCCTTTTTATCCTCTTCTGTAGCACCACCAAGTCCATAACACATTATTACCTCGTGCTCACAATCGGGTTGCCAAAGCGCTGTATAATTAATAAGAAGAATTTCGATCGGTCATTTAAATCACCTGCTCCCAGGGAAGTCCGGAGGACACTGGATGCATTTGGGATGAGTGGTCCAGAGGATAACATGGAGATGATCCGACAGATCAAGACAGAGGTGCAGAGATTGTGTAAGAAGAGCGTGGTTGCAGCGAAAGTCATCATGTACGAGAAGGAGCTCGATAAATACGAGCGAAAGGTGATGAACCGATGAGTTGCTAGTTTAATCGTTTTTTTAGCTGAGGTAATAGTGTTGTTTAGCATGGATTTTCTTTTTTATCCTCGTGAATGGAAAGGCTCAAGGGTTATCACGCGGAAAATCGTCAGATTACCTCGTCATTACAAAAGTAAGCGTTTTCACGCGGGTAATCTTCATAATAAACCCACCGTCGGGTTACCAGAGCTGTTGCATTAGGTAGAGTCTAATAGAGACGTTCCTTAAATTATTTGAATAACCATTGACGATTTATAATAACAGAATATTCATACCGATGATATAACATAATATGTTGTCTCAGTTACGGAGATAAACAGTATTCTACCCAAGAACGTCTAGGATAGGATAGGATATTCATGTTTATCCCCGTGAATGGGAAAACCAAGGGGGTTAACACACGGGCAATCGTCAGATCACCTCGCGCCCATCGTCGGGTTACCGGAGCTATTGCAGTGTGTTGTATATAATAGACACGTTCCTTTAATTTGGTAAACCCATTAATATTCAAGGATTCAAGCAATGTCCGTAAAGTGCCTTGTCCAAGGACACAGCCGACTAGCTAGCGACCAGTTTCGCACCTGCAACCTATCGATTGAAAGGCGACGCACTTAACCGCTAGACCAACGGGCCGGTCAGCACGAGTAGCTAACTACATTCCTGACTCAAAATCCTCCACAGGCACAGTATATCGGCAACATGTTAGATGATATGAGCGAAATATCCTCCAGTGATGACGTCACCCCAGAGATCAACAATGTCATATTTAAGTCACATGACTCCTGTAAATACTCACGTTTTTGTAGATATTGAACTGACTTCATTTTTTCGCTGATTACGGCACTAAATAATTTCGATAACTGCATGCAGCAACAGTTCCGGAAATCTTTACATAATAACTGTGGGACTTTTTTGTTTTTATTTGTTTTCACGACCGATACATAGACTACTTTACAAAACCGGTCTTAGGGACGAGCCCATCATGGATTCGAAACCTAGCGCCGTAAAAAAATAAAAAATGGTCAACTGAGTAAAACGCTTGTGTGGACGAACGGTTAACGCCATGGATTTATATACCGATTTTATACTAAATAAATGTTCTTGGTAACGATTCCATCATGGGTTTGAAACCTATCGCGGTAAAAAAAGTAATCTGATCTGTGCTCACAATCGGAAAGCATTAACGATTTTTTTATATTTTTCCTGCTGGTATTTAACACGATGTTTCAATACAGCGGCAACTCGACGAAATTCACTTCCACGACCACCAAGCATCACCATAACCCCGTCCGCCGATCGCCCCGAAACCAGAGGTAAAACCCATATGTGTTACACTTTTAGGCAGGGTTCTCGATAACCTGTAGTCAGCAGCTCTCCAATATATAAAATGCTTGTATTAATGTAAGCAGCATAAAATCACAACTACCTTAAAACTTAATGCAACGGTCATATAAAATGAATTGGGCGGCAAAGTCTAACGGTTTTTGGCGGTTAAGATAACGATAAATGCGATAGGTAATTATAGTCAAAGAGTTGATTACTAGGGCATCATCAAGTAATCAGCGCACGCACCAAGATAAAACATGTAACATCTGCACTTAACACGCAACTCATTAGACAACTTCATTTTCGGGTAACACTAAAAGGAGGGAAAGAGGGAAACTGCTCACTAAAATTATGGAAACTAATTCTAACCCTGCTTTAAACACTAATCTTAACCCCAGAACTTACCCTAACTTCTTTAACTTTTATAACTTTGAAACTAATATTTATACCCAAATCTTTATTTTAGTGTGCAGTTTCCCATCTTCACTCTTTCCCGTCTTTTAGTTTTCCCCTATTTTTCGCAGAACAATAAAACCAATTTCGTGTTGATCGAAATTAATATACAGTCCTGCCATATTAACCAACTAACTTTGTTTAGTTTAGTTTCTTTTTTTGCTCTTCATTACATTAATAAAAAAAATTACACAGTTATTTTTTTAAAAAGGAGGCCAACTAAAACAACAAAACAGTAGATAAAACAATAAATACATAGGGTTTAAAGAGGGGTATGACGTGGCTGTTAAACTTTCATTAGGCACAGATTAGTCCAGGTAGCTAGCTGGTCAGTTTCGTCCTTGGGTAAGAAACTTAATAGACATTTGACTGAACCCAGCGGCCCAATGGGTTCTATTAAATTAAAGGAACATGTGAGTCATACATAACACACTGCAATAGCTCTGGTAGCCTGACTATGAAGAATACCCGTATTGTAACCCCCTTAGTTTTCCCATTCACGGTTAACAACATGAATATCCTATCCTAAGCAACTTAAATTGTTTCTTCAGACAAGATGAGTAGCCGCATTGACGTGGTTTACGAGGATGACGTTCCAAGTCCATCAGCTCAACGTGATACCTTGACGCCAAACCACGACCTTAAACTGTGATTTTTTAATAAACTTGAAAGGATTTTGTTTAATAAATATTTTATCGTTTAACTCAACAACTTTCTGTGGTGTTTTTGACTAAGCCAAGTTTTGAATCTACGCTCGGCTAGTTAGTTTAATCATTTTTTGACCCAGTATTAAAACAAATGATGAACGAATCAAATTATGACAAATAAACAGGGAAAGACGGCGGACGCGGCCGCCAAACCTAAGCAAAAGAACAATCATAAGCAAACCAAATTTAATTAGGACCAAAACAATATAATATAAAGCCCTGAAGAAGAGTGTGTGATAAGGCGCGACCAGTACTGAGGGGGAGCCGGCTTTAGGAGGTGTCGCCCGAAAGCGTGGACCAGAGTGGAAAAAGAAAAAACCCTAAAATGAAATTACACTAATGTCAGTTGACACTATTAGTTTTAAGCACACTTACCCGGGCAAGTCACTAAGAACCTAGCCTGTATATGATAGGACTATCCCCATGAATAGGAAATTCAAGGGGTGTTATACACTGGTAATTTTCACATTACCTCGCGCCCAGCGTCGGGTTACTGAGGTCTCGATCCTACTATCATTCGACTGGCAGTCGACTTACTGACATTAGGCTAGTAGGGGCGGGCGATATAAATGTGCTAACCATTTGACCAAACAACCGTTTCAATTTATCAAATCCACAATCTTAATTTCGTACCGACCACATGAAAAGGAAAAATTCGGGTTATTTTGAGCTTAAATCGTCAGGGATTGTTTAGGAACAATTGCATTTGTTTAGAAAAGATAGAACTGCATGCTAATAAGTATGTCATGAATTTTAGAGATGGTAAGTCCTGACCTTATAGAAAATCTACTGCATCCATTGAAAAACAGCAACTAAATTAATGGTAAATTTCTCAAATAAAAATAGAAACTTTCCCCACTATTTACTGATTTCGCCAGTTCCACGTCGAGTCCGCCGACGGTTTAAATCAGATGTGGCCAAATCCTCTAGTCCGCGGCCAGATATGGGAAAATTAAGTCCTTGGTGGGTCGGATTATTACAGGAGTAACATTCAATCTCTTAATTACAGGATATGGTTAGATACAGTCTGCGGCCCGCTCAAAATCCCTTCACCGGCCAAACCGGCCCGCTGGCCGTATGTTGCCCATGCCCGGTTTAAATTGTAATTTCCTAGCAGCTAGATTATTTGCATTTGTAATATGCAAATCACTACCCTAAGCAACATATGCCTTTTACTCTCAGAAAAGCAAACCCTTAAACAGCAGATGCGTAAACACTCTTTATTTCCATACCACGATTCACAACACGTATACACGATAAAAGAAGTGCAGTCTAAAGTGCGATCGTGGGATAGATTATCTTAGCGCAGCGCTGGTCGATTTAAGAAAGAGACATTGCACAATTTGCAGCGTTTTCAAAATGGCCGACAAGGTTGGTCCTAGTTTTTAAACAAAAGTCAGTAATTTTTCAGTCGAAGAGTAAAATAGAGCAGAAATTATCAAAAATGCAGCGCTTGCGTCAAGCAACGGATTAAAGAGAAACAAATTAATAAAAAAGCTCCACCAAAGCACAGTAATAGCAACGAACGAGAACGGAAGATTGGATCACAATTACGACCACTGGGAGCGCAATTGAACACAGTGGGGTCGATTTCGCAGAGATTTCGTTTTTTCGTCGGAAACACTGAACTTTTTAAGTAAAAATAGGAATTCGTCGGCAACACTGTATCAAGTCTGCGCGGACGAGGCTGAGGATACGTCACCGGTAAAAGTCCAGCGTTTGTCGTTCATCATCAACGTTTCGGGGTCGATCGTTTCTTCGCGTTCCCTGCAACCAATATTTTGTTACAATTTTTAGGTGAGGATAACCTGTAGTCAGCTGCCAGGGCTTTGTAGGAAATCTTGTATTAACAGTAAGCAGCAAAAAAACAATTTAACACAACTCATTTAAGTTCCTGCAACGGATATTTTAGTGCGTGGAACTAAAAGTGTAAGTCAAATCAAGTCATTAAGTCGTTCTGACTCTACAAGTCAAATTATTTACATGTTCCGGCTCGACTCAGGTCAAGTCACTTAGCTGTTCCGACTCAAGTCAAGTCATTTCGCTGCCCCGACTCGAGTTAGGTCAAGTCATTTAGATGGCCCGACTCGAATCAAGTCAAGTCAACTAATTTACTCGTTCTGACACCCGTCAAATCAAGTCATTTTGTCGTTCTGACTCAAGTCAAGTCAAGTCATTTAGTCGTGCTGACTTGTGTTAATCCTTGAAAAAGAAGACTCGAGTCTGGCCGGTCACCACACTACTAACACCACAGCACACGATAACATGCATCCTCACTTTAATCTCTGCTCATCCAGGAGTCCAACGAGTTCATCCCTCTGCTCCACAACCTCCAGCATCTTCCGGAGGATCTCACGCTCCTGGGAGAGCTGCTGCGATGTCTTCCGGGTGTCTGGGATGAACAGAAAACCGTGTAAGAATCGGATGCCAATCCTTTTCTTTTTTTGCACTTACCAGTTGGTCGTGTTAGAAAGATTAGATTTTTAGAATTTTCGAAATTTAAATTTAAACAATAGGCGATTTAACATCACATAAGTCGATTTTATAAAATTATTTTTCCATGGGCAACACTTTAACAACAATGGTTAGAATACTACATGGAAACACTGAGAACTTAAAACGTCATAGGCGGACGTCTATGGACTTATATTTAAAACGATTCAAAATTTGGAAAGTGAATTTTAAAGAGCTTCAATTAACAGTTCGCAGCATTAAAGATGTTTACTTAGCAGTATGCAGCATTTCAAAGGGCTTTACGATAAATTAATTATTCTACAGTTAAGCAACGCCGACACATTTATAAACGATTCCCAACCCACAACAGTATGAGGGATTTAGCAAAATGCAGGATTTTATGGGCTTTACGTTAAAATCAATTATTTCAGTTTAAACGACACCCATACATTTATGGACGATACCCACACCACAGCGCCACCTACCGTCAGTTGCCATTCTTTCCCTCAATTCCTGCTGCAAACGACTCTGAACGTCTTCCAGCTGTAACTCTCTCTGACTGTAGAAGACATATAGGATGTTCATGTTTGATTCTCAGGGTCATTGTTATACTGGCAGTTGTTCGATTATCTCGGGTTTACGTAAGGGGCGTTTCCGTAGGCGTAACCGTCAGATTATATCGTGTATACCGTCGGTTTAGTGGAGGTATTATAGTGTATGAAAAAGCCTCGTCCAAAAAAACAACCTTTAGATATACAAACTTTTTCACTGGTGGAAAACATTTGGTGCCTTGAAGCCAGGCGGTTAATAGAACTTTAACAATGTGACTAACAAAAACAATAGCGATTTATTTAAACATACACTATATCTATCACCCATTATTACTAAAAATCGTCGATATATTGTTCCTTGACTATTCTATATAGCGAATAAGCAAGTCGTTAAATTCAGTAAAATACAAATATGCGTATGGACAGATCAATATCAGGAGACAGCGACAACTTACTTTATAAGGAGTCCATTCTCGTATCTTTGCAAAGCATTCTTCTCTTGGACCAGTTCGATCCATTTCTTTAAGTTTCTAGATTCTTCCTTTTCGTTTCCACCTGCATTATAACGTAAACAACAAGAGTAAGTTACGAACTTTGCATGCTAACCAAGCCGTAGGGCGAAATAACCAAAGTGCCCGATTCATATCACCGATTTTCATACAGAAAAACGGCTTTAGTAACAAGCCAATCGCTGGTTCGAAACTTTGCCCAGTTAAAAAAGGTATTACTGTTTATATCGATTAGCCTTTCTTGATTTATGCGGGCAACACTAAAACGCGGAAATTTATACAAATTATTTACATTAACAGCATCAAGTTTAAACCCATTATTCCGAATTTACTTTCAACCCCCCACAATAAAGTGGATTACGGAATAGTTTTAACTAGCCTTGTATTACATTTTCGTATTTTTACATTTCCTATTATTAGGATAACAACTTTATTTTGTAAAATTGCATCCTAATAGATATTCTAACGTATTAGATTTACAGCTTCTAAAGTATTAAATATACAAGTAAAAATGGCTCACATACCTGATTTTTTCTTAAGATATTCTAACGTAATTAGATTTACAGCTTGTAACGAATTACATATACAAGTAAAGATGGTTTACCTGATTTCTCCCTTAGCAACATTTCCAGCTTCACTCCTCGTTCTTCCAGTGCTTTCTGCTGGACTTCCACCTCTTCCAACTGCCGCTGTATCGCCTGCGACGTGGAATGCTCGGGTTATAGTTTTGACTTTGTTCTTGAACACCACTAGCAGGGGTAAAGAGTTAAACAAATGGGGTCGTGTGTGCACTATGTAACACGACTCCAAAGGCCGTGTAGTCAAATGTTAACGCGACCGATTTATACACTGCCTCGTATATAAAAAGGTCGAAGTGACGAATCCATTATTTGATTGAAATTTAGCTTGGCAAAGAAAGAAAAAAAATCATAAAAACGTGAAACACGCCTATGCGAGTATGTAAAAAAAGCCCTGTTAAACGTGTGTAAAATCGTGAAATAAATGTGACTATTTTGAAAATGGAGCTAGTTTTGGCTCTTTTTTATTCGAATGATTGACATGTAACGTCCAACCTAAATTACCACAGAAATGTTCGTGAATATCAGTAAATACAGTTTACAACATTTTCTAATATATTCACTTATTACAAAAAAGTCGCGAAATATCCTCTCAAAATACCTGAGCCCGAGTCAGTCTCCGTTGCTCCTCCATTTTGGCTTGTCGTCGAGCAGCTATCTTGACGCGTCGAGTGATTTTGGCGTCGATTTGCGCAGCAGTCAGTCCAGCTAACGTCGATTGACGATGCTTGCTCAGTTGGTAACGCTTTGACCCTTGATCTGTAAAAGTTATTTCGCTATTTTAAACACATTACGTTTCGTTCCGCGAAACTTTTTTAAGCTACTAGGGGTTACTTATTGCCAAGTGTTATTTTTTTTTAGATTTTTAAAATATTTTTTAGTCTAATGGTTACGTAAGAGAATATTACGCAAAAATGGTTTTAAAACGCCTTAATGGTCTTACTTAACGACCATAGTTAAAAACACCTTATATTGAACTACTGTATGTATAATATACGTAAACACGACTGATTTTTATCTAAAATGCAAGATTGCGTTTCAAAAGGCGCGTTAAGATAGCGGCTGTACCGACCCAGACAGAGCGCATTTCATTGGAAAAACAGACGAAGTTGCCAACTTTTACCGGTTTCGATGTCAGATTAGGTAGGTGAGGATATTAATGTTTATTCCCGTGAATGGGAAACTGCAAGGGGAGTTACCACACGGGCAATCGTCAAATTACCTCGCGCCCATTGTCGTGTTTCCGGAGCTATTGCACTGTGTTGTGTATAGGCCTTAATTCAGACGTTTCTTCAATTTGCTAGAAAACGCAATTTCATTAGGTTCAGGCAATGTCCAGAAGGTGCCTTCTTAGGAGACACAACCGACTACCTAGCGACCACTTCCGACCCTTTGACCGAAAGGCGACTTACCACCTAGCTATCCGTTTGAACAGTACAACAGTCAGACCAGGGCGCGCAGTCAGCAGCTTAAGCATAAAAGCCTTACCTTCGTCAATATCGTCACAAGAAAACGACCGAATATCCTTTAATTTGCCGGTTTCCCTTCCAGTATGCGGTAGCTGTGGTAACACACGGAATCTCTCTCCACTTATTATCGCCCTTTCACGTTCTATTGAATACAATGGTTTGGGAATTTCGAATATGTCCTCAGACGCTATGGCGGAATAAAATGGTATATTACAAAGGCTGTTTACTTTTAATACTATGCATACTAGAACGTGAATACTATGCAATTGCAATTACAGTAAATTTAATGTACGCTTAATTCATACAATTTTAATATACGCAAATTCAATGTATTCGTTTGTAAATGCCGTGGAATTTATAGTCGGTGGAGACATCTGGACAGTTGTAACGATCACTGTTTGTTATTACTTTGACGCAAAACTAGATAAAGTTTTTTTTTTAACGGGCAACACTAAAAGGAGGAAAAGCGAAAAGAAACTGCTCACGAAAACAAAAACCTCAAGAACTAACCCTAACTCTGTTTAAAACTAATTATAATTCCGTAATATTTAATTTTTTTGCGCAGTTTCCCTCATTCCCGCCTTCGCTTTCCTTTATTTTAGTTTTCCCCATTTTAAACTTAAAAGTGGATAATTTTGTAAGGGCAACACTAAAAGGAGGAAAACTGAAACTATGAAAACTAATTCTAACCCTGCTCTATTCACTCATCTAAGCCCCAGAACTAACCCTGACACCAACCCCGTGTTTAAAAATATCTCCAATACTCATCAAATAACTCTAATAAATGATAAAATTCCAGTCTTATCTACATAGACATCTAAATTTAATGTGGGTTTAATTCATCAAATTTATTGCACATTAGATGGCAAACAGACGAGATACAATCACACTAACTTTACTAACCTTTCTATTGACCTTCTCAATATAACTAGACCAATTGATAAACTACCACCAGCGCTATGACTATATATTCCAGCAATAAAACGTCGGTTTAACTTTAAATGAAACAAGAGACCGGTGTCGCGTTACGTTATAGCGGCAGTGCTGCGCAATCGGGTTGCGACTTGTCGATTGTGAACGGTAGCCATTTAACATGGAAAAGCAAAGGGAAACCCTAGGCTTATTGACCTACCACAGCTTTAGTGTTTACACAGAGGACTGAATGTGGAGTTGAGAATGTTCGAGAAGGGTTATATTACACTTGAGTGGGTCATATTCAACGCCATATTCACTCTCATAAGTTTAACATATAACCCAATAACAACTACTTTGAATTGCGACAATTGTTTTTTTTCTAACTGAATAGGAATGAAAGTTCGACCGTTACTAAATCGTAGACTAAATTCAACTTTACAGAAATAGTAAAATAAACTTAACTTCGTACAGAATACATAATTAGGGAATAAAATGGTTATTTTGCCGACTTTAAAGCTACATACAGCCATTTCGGTACAAATCTATATAGTTCCAAAATTTTTCGGAGTTGGGAGAAAAAACTGAAAACTTTACTTTTACGTATAAACAAATAAATTATATGACTTACTGTAATCAAAATACAGACGGTTAACTTGTATAACGTGTAACGCTATACGTTGTAATATTGAGGATATAGCGAGTGATACTAAGAAATCGGGTAAAGTAAAACGGACCATTAATCGAGCAACGGCAAAACAAAAGACAGATTGAAACAAGAGTCTCTTAACTTTAATCTATAACCGGATAAGTAATGCAATACATCAGCTTGACTTACCCGACGGACTTTGGTATTTTCTATCCAACGTACTTTTCCCGTCATGAACGTGCGGACTTGGTTTCTTGTCTTTCTTGCGAGGTGAAATGCGGAAGATGTTTCGGGTTGTCTGTGTGTGGGGGTGAGTTGGGATATGAATGGTTGGGTGGTTCCTTTGTATCCTTGCGAGTAGGATATCCGCATTGATTGTTTATCAACCGTTGCCGGTGGATAAGCTTTAGTAAACCGACAATGGGCGTGAGGTAATTTCACGGGTACCCATGTGAGAATGCCTCTTTATATAATCTAATGGTTCCCACTTTATAAAGCTCCCTTATATATTCGCTAGGTAATCTGACGATTGCCCGTGTGGTAACGACTCTTGAGTCCCCCATTCACGTGGATAAACTTGAATATTCTATAAATCGCTAGAGAAATCAGCACTGAAAGTTTTATCAACGGTTATCTACAGATAACTAATTGGAATTCATGGTTAAAAACCCAACAATCAGAATTTACGGCTTAATTTCCCAATAAAGTATAGTCAGGCACTAAATTCTTACTATGATTTTACCCCAGCCTTTTATAAGCTATTTGGTAAGTTTGTACAGATGAAGAGTTTATTGGAAGGGTGAACGCAGACTTACCTTGCCAGGAGACGGTTTTTTACTTTCAGTGTTCTCGTTTCCGTAAGCGTCTGTGAGTTCAAGCTTGGTTTTGCCTGTCAATGAAAAGAAAATAGAAACACTTAAAACAAAAGTGGATTTGGATATATTACGTTAAAGAAAGGCTCAAACATATTTTCCACGTAAATTAATAGTGTTACTAAATAGCGTGAAAGTAGGGCTAACGGTAAAAACTGGGTAGCACTGAAATGAGGAAACTATTCTAGGGCTACGCCGAAATTACTCAGAGCCAAATAATAACGACGCTAGCTGCTTATAACATGACGAAAAACTGAGGGCGTGAGAAGTAAAACATGCTTTATATTTCGCCGATTTTACAGATTTTACTGAGGACTTGACTGAGGAAAGTTGTAAATGTAAGAAGTACCTATATTATCGTCTTTTTATTTCAAAATAAAATGTCGAATTTTTTTACCAAACCCAAACAGAAAAGTACCATATATATATATAAATAGAGAAAGAATTAAGTTATAGAAGCTCTATAGTTAAGTAAACATTGTTGCATCAACGCTTACCCTTCCTCAGCTTGGTCCTCTTCTTCTTTCCCGGACTCTCGCTCTTCGGAGCCGAGTCGAAGGCGGAGGATGAACCTGCATCTCCAGAGAGGTTGGGAACAGGAAGTGACCTTCGAATATTCTCAGAATCTGCAGGAGAAAGGTGTTTTATAACGTAAAACCGAAATCCATAACACGAATGTGTTGATAATTGGTTTATGCGACCAAATCATATATCACTACATATATATATATATAAAAACGGTCTTAATAACGACCCCATCATGGATGTAAACCTAGCTCGGTCAAAAAATCCATTTAACATAAAACCGAAATCGATGAGAGGAACATGATTGTGTGGATAAATGGTTAACGCGATCGAATCATATATTGCTATATATAAAAACGGTCTTAGCAATGAGCCCATCATGGGATGCAAACCTAGCCCGGTCATAAAATCAATTTATAAGGACGAAATCTTTAAACTCGTAAATTCAAGCGTTGATAATCGCCTGTGTGGATGAATGGTTAGCGCGACCGACTCTTGTGACAACACTATATAAAAACGGAGAATTAAAGAGCCAATCTCAGACCGCAAAATTATTCCGGAAAATAAAGAAAAAAGTAGACAAACGGGGTAATATTAAAAACGTTGCCAAGAAAAGCAAACGTTATCGCATTTTTCAAACTCTGTTACCTTCGGAATTTGAATCGGTCTTCTTTTTATTCAACCTTCTCAGCTTATGTCGGAACGACGACTTTCGCTTTTGTTTCGGGGAAATCCCCGAATTTTCGGTGACGTCAAGTTCGTGGTACTCTCGCATCATGCTGATGAGATCGGCTTCGTCTGAGGAACGGGATAAAGGTTAGGTGGATGGATGAATCGGCGGGCGTGTGGTTGGATTGGTTGGTGGGTTATTTTGTATGGTTGGATGGATTGGTGGATGATTGGTTGTTTAGATAGTTGATATTAGTTTTCTTCCTGCTAGCCTATTCGTTTAACCGTAGCCGAAATGTTAGGAGTTCACCTTCTAGGCCAGTGGTTCTTAAACTGGGTTCGATCGAACCCCAGGGGTTCGATGAGTCAGTATCAGGGGTATTTTAAATTTCAACGAAGGGTTCTGTGAATGCCCACATAAAACTTGCGGGGTTCGGTACCTCCAGCAAGTTTAAGAACCACTGTTCTAGGCTGTACTTAGACTAATCGTCTTAACTAAGAGAACAAAAACGGGAGAGCTGTCTCGTATGGTATTTAACACCGCAATAGCTCCACTTACCCGACTTTAAAACCACAAGATGATCTGCGAAATATCACAATAATTCAATATAATTACCTATGGACGAGCACGAGGTCTTAGTTATATCCGACCCACTCCGGTTACGCAATGACGCTTCCTTCATCTTGGCCACACGCTCGTTTACACGGATCTGGAAAATCAAAGCGTTTTGAACATTTGGTTCCTTAAATCAAATGACATCTCGTTGTGCTGTGCTTGGTGGCATAATGTGACTTCTTAGATATCAACCATTGAATCTTTATTCGATTTAATCCAGTTTAACCATTAATTTGTAAAATGACATTTCTTTCAGCGACAATTCACATTTTCAGGCTCCATTTACCATCTTTATTAGGTAAATGCAATTAAATATTCCTAGAAAAGCATGGGGCTTAAAGTGCAGACGGTTTAACACACTTATATATTATATTGCTAATAATTTGCAAACTAAATGAAAAAATTGCAAATATTGCTATAAGCATTCATGACCCAATTTGAATTAAACGCAGCTGAGCACCAAGTAACAGGAATGATCTACACAAGGCATCAGACTACCTCTCTCAGTCGCATCTCCTCGTCGATTGATTTCCTTTTCTGTTTTGGCGACTGGGGCGACCCGGTGGGAGAGAGCGCCTCTAAGTGAGCGACCTGAAATTGGCGGGAAATTTGATTTTTTTGAATGACGAAAAGTATGGTCATATACGAGCATGGTGAATTTTCAGTTTGGTTTTTATAATTATTCTGTAATCAATTTCGAATCGCTCTAAAATGGACTAAAACGCAAACAAAATTTTCGTACTAAATTGATTAAAAAGATAAGTTTAATAAAATAAAAATTTCGATTTTCAAAAAAGAAACAATATATAAATTAAACTTATTTTCTTTTACTATGAGAACTTATTTTTAAATTTCTAGAATCAAAAAATAAATCCAAATAATTTCCTATTTGAATCGAAATCGTATCGTGATTATGGAATGGACAATCCTAATTTTACAATAGCAAACAACTAAGTTTATATAAAAAAAAACTGCCGTGGAATTAGTCACCTTTGGAAGAGCTGGTAGCGCTCGTCTGGTGCTGGATGGGGGGTTGGGTAATACCCTGGGGTTGGATGGGCTTGTGGGGGCCGAGACAAAGTCATCTGTGACGTCTGGGGGGAAAGCAACGGGATTAGAATTGAAATTTTAAATTTGAATGAAATTCTATTAGTTGGTGATTGTGCAGATATAAAACCGACTTGCTGAGTAACAATGGTGGTAATTGCCCAATGTTTATACGGTTGGAAGCAGCATGTGCTAGGCTGTGTCGGTGTTCTTGCTTAGCTGTGAAGTTTTGTAATAGTGAATCAGTGCTTTGTGGAGGGGTATTAGCTCAGAATTTTTAAGTAAAAATTGAAGGATTACAATTAAAATTACGATTCGAACCCCAAGTTTAGTTTGCAGATGCAAGCTTCAATTTTAAAAAGTGAAAGAATCTAAGGCTTACAGCCCTTTTTGTCAGGTCAGTTTTCATTGGAGAAAAAGATAAAAGAATAATTGGTTGAACGACAACATAAGTGTAGCAGCGGTTGCTTTTGATTCGCTATTCTAATAATACCATTCCTCGTGGTTATAAGGTTAACACCGCGCCCACCGCCGTTTATTCTGGATTAAAGGTCAAATCGCAGTCGCTTTTTACATGCGTCGTTTACCGGGCGAAGCCGACCTTTAATTAGTGGTTTGAGACAGCGTTCAATGGAAGGGTGTGTTGTCGTGTTCATTGTATGTGCAGCGTAATCTACGTTTTTTTAAAGTGTGGGCGTTTTTGCAGACGTCGGTTAAATGGCCTTGTTGGCACTAAGTGGTAAAAACAATATTGTTTTTAGCTGAAACGTATCCTTAAAAATCCAGAACGAAAGTAACAGGTCGTTAATTCGTAGAACTCGTTTTCTACAAGAACATGGATTTATTATTATTAGTCCATGGTTAACGAGACGACTGGTTTAATGGAAGTAACCTGTCAAGCAAGTGATACGAAACGGTGTAACGTTATTTGTCACAGCATGAGCGCAAGATCGCGACAGGCGGGGACAACATAGTATATTTACTTCGGGAGTTGGGTATATAGGTTTCGGTGAAGTTTAGTAGCGAAAGAGGCATACTTTGCGGGAAATGCAACTCTCAGGCCGGCGAGTTATAGGAGATATTAAAGAAATAAGAACCTTATTAGAATACTGGAAGAATAGTTATAGAATACGAACCAAATTAAAGGATTTTGCCTTCGTACTTGTTTTTTTGCAGTTCTCTGTATTAAGCTATCGAAAACAAGGCAATTATAGGAAAATATGGAAATGTCTGCCGTCCT
>CH003204.1:729331-750114 GCA_000149265.1 Ciona savignyi
TGCTTTTAAGGGGACTTTACTTTACAGAACTAAGTAATAGGCAGATAAGGCTTGTTGATAAAGAGATAACCTATGGACTAGGCATGCTAAAGCTTTTAAAGCTTAGGAGATTAATATTTTTATCATCAAAACTGTCTTAAACCACTTTAAATCCAGTTTTAAAAAAATGTGTAATTGATTTGTAATTTTTGCTCTATTAGATGACAATTGCATTGGAAAAAAATCGCATGATTATGTTATAATGTACATCTATAGGTACAAATTTTTGGTTGGATATATGTATAGTAAACAACTAATATTGTAAATAAAGTTAATATGGTTATAGAGTTAGGCCCCATATATTTTGGGTGGACATATGTATAATAAACAACCAATATTATGATTATGTTAAATAATGTGCAAATACCGACCAAACAGATTTTTTGACAATAACCAAGAGCTGGATCCATTACAACATTAAACTCTTGTTAGTAATAACTGTCTTGAACCAACTTGACACCAACCTCATGTACTCTGCGTCCTCTCCAGTGGATGCATTGTTCGGATTATAGATCCCGCTGAGATTATGTTGGTTCAACGCTTCCTCTGATACTTCCTGTGGCTCATTCAGCATCGAATGCCTCATGTTTTCCAGCTCAATCCGCTCCGGCGTCCGATATGATCCAGTTTGAACCGGTTTTCGAAGCTTGACACCTGGATTGGAAGGGAACGCGATTAGACAGGTTATAAATAAAAAAGTTACTAAACTAGCAGTAATTATTCCGTTGTCGATGCTAGCTTGATGCTGTGATTAAAAAAAAAAGAAAAATGCAACTTGATAGGTTTGGAATTGAAAAGTTATGAAACTAGAGGTAATCGTACCGTTATGGATGCTAGCGTGAAACATGTATTAAAAAAGGAAAGGAAAATGCAATTCTACAGGATTGAATTGGTAAAGTTATAATACACAATATGGTATAATGGAAAAAAATATTAATAGCAAGGGGGAAATGTAAACATGGATTGATAACAATACAGTGGTTTGTGGTGAATCCACCACACAAGGGAATTGAGAAACAGCGTGCTGACATTTCATTTACATCAACACGTGCCTCATTACTACAGTAATTGAGCGTTTGTGGTTCACTACGCCACCATTTCCTGCCAGAAGAGAATTGAGAAAAAGGGAAATGAAACATGATGCCAATCTGAATTGACCAATCACAGAAGAGGCAGGGAATTATGGGTAATATTGAGAAAAAAGTGCGTGCGGCATTACATTCAAATTATCTGATGTTTGTAAAATGTCACTCAACAATATTTCTGGCTCAAATTCAAGACAGCTTAATTGAGTAACCGGATAACGTCGGTTTTAATAAGCTTCAAAACTTCTATGTTTCTTAATTCACCCATACAATTGAACACAGATCAGTTACTACATATGAATAGCTTTGTATCCAATTACAAACATTGGCTGGTTCCATTTAAATGAGAATAAACAATAAGATAATAACTGGCGTGACCCTAACGCACCTAATGGCTTTGTGTGAAGGTGACATATTAGAACATTTAACATTTGGACATATTCGTTTTAGCATATTATTGTAATACACATATTTGGACAAATTAGTCATGTGACATAATATTTAGTTATGTAAAATATTATTGTAATGAACATAATATTGGTACATATTATATTCAGTTAAATGACATTCTAAAATACAGGTATGTCAATAGTGAAAAATTGATGTGAAATTAAAAAACGATACTCTGTTTTCTACTGGGATTTTATTGAGCAGGCAACTTTAATTTGACTTGCACAAATGTTGTTTATTTTGATTGTGAACAATTGTTGATTTTGGGTGCACAACAAGTTGGTACAAGCGCACAACAAGTTGGAACAAGCACACAACAAGTTGATACACATGCGTACAACAAGTTGATACATGTGCGAACAACAAGTTGATACACATGCGTACAACAAGTTGATACACATGCGTACAACAAGTTGGTACACATGCGTACAACAAGTTGGTACACATGCGTACAACAAGTTGCTACAAGCACACACAACACTGTGGTTGTTGAGATAAGTTTCCAGGATGCAACATTCCATGCAACATGTGATTACTACTCGCAAGCTGTGATTTTTATTTCACACAAATGGAATTAAACACTCAATTACAATGTACAGAGTTAACACAGTTGCTAAAATGTACACAGGTGATCGAAAACTAATAAATTTATTGAAAAGTTGTAAAAAATGACTAACACAAAAGATTTGTATACATTAACTTAATTTTTTTTCGAGTTCTATTATCTAGAAAAAGTTTGATGATTTTTACAATTTTTTTATAATACCAAAATTATACACAATTTTTTACCTTCACTCTCTTAAGAAATACATGTACAAGTCCCAATATGAATTACACATGCCAAATATTGCTAATATATGAAGCATATAATGAAATAATGCATATCTTACTAATATTACAAACAAAATTAACTGTAATTTTCTAAAGTCCAAGTTGAAAAAAAATGTACTGTATTTACGATTTATACTGTACTATATGTATGGAATATATGTTTTTTAATGCTGATTTAAAAAAAAAACATTTATTAGCCTAAGGCACCAAAGAGATTATATTGCAACATCAGTTTGATGAAATACTTTCTGGTATGACGCATTAAATTAAAACTGTCCTGACAGCGCGATGTCATCTAATTAAAATTGTGCGACTGACACTTCATAATTATGGAGGGAAAATACACAAGGGGAAAAGAAAAAATTCAAATAATTGATGAATAAAAAAAATAGTCATTACTACTTATAGACACAAGGCAATCAGACAGAATGCTAAATATTGTAAAAATCAATTACCGCGTGCAATCATAACATTCTGCAGAAAAGTAAATATACAATAAAAGCAAAATTTTTGGACTAACAAACGCAAAGATGTACAAAAACAGTGGGAAACAAAAAGTAACACTTAAAGCTATTCACTCGATTAAGTTAATAGTACAGAAGCTTGAATTTGATTCACTATGCTTTGATTTGGATTGCACAAGCAATTTGTAGTATTAACATGATATCACAGTGATGGTAGGTAGGAAACTTTCACTAACACAATGAATTCACTTAAAAGAAAGGCAGTTTTTGGAACTCTTTAAATATGGACGGTGTGGAAATAGGAAACAGACACAAAAGGCACAAATTAAATGAACGAAAATGTTTTCAATTTTTAATCAAAATTTTTAACTAAGCAATGCAATATCTAAACAAGGCCAATTTACAGTGGAACATTCTAGAAACTAGAACCCGGAAAGAATGCCTGAAAATACATCATGGTGGTAAATAAGCAAGGTGACACTGATTGCTGGGAAAAGAATCCAGTCATATGCAATGTCAGGGAGTTGTAATTGAAGTCTGTGCAATAACGTCATCCCTTTATTTATCGCTTTTTCGGTAACGGTATGCTGTAAATTTTTCTCAATCGAATTTGGTGCTTTTTCTTGAGATGGGTGCTTATTCTGCTGGGGTTGAGGTTTTTGGGGGAAATTCTGTAGCCTTGGTGGGTTTATTTCGCCGATTGTGAATTTTGACCCGGTTTCTGTCTGTATTGTGGAGTCCAATCTTGATGAAATCCGCTGCTCTTTTGGGACATCTAGTGTTGAAAAGCACCGTTTTAGGTTTGCTACCTGTGACGTCGGGGCGCTACCTTTTCTCGCTAAATTTTCTTCGAAAGACGGACGCCGTGGTAATTTGCCAGTTGAATTTGACTTTTTGATCACAGATTCAACCGAGATGAATTTGACTCCATCTTTAATAATCTTCTTCACATCTTTTCCATTTTTATTTTCAATCCGATCCGTGTTTTTGCTCCTTCGGAGTTTGGAACACAGGAGCCGGCAGCTTGAGGCGAAAATTAGGAGACTTTTTCCGACGAGAAACGCGACGAAACTCAGCATTAGGATCGCTACGGGAGCCCTTGCTACACTTTTATGAGTATGATTCATGCACGGTGCAGCTACTTCTAATAAAGGTGCAAATTTACAAGGAATTAATTAGTGAATATGCAACAAACATCACACGAACATGCGGGTTTACCTCCACACCTGACATAATAAAAAAACCTCCACAATGAATGTTGAATACAAAACTGGCAAGTGAAACCGAATTCTTTAAACAAATTACCCCAAAATTGATGCAAAATTATCCCACAACACACAGGAAAAATTGATGCAAAATTATCCAACAACACACAGGAATTGTTAGAAAGCATGCTTGTATAATATTACCTTCACTTCGTAACGGAGTTAACTTGTCTTCTGATTCGCTTTCCTTCATCTCAGTTGCTGCTGTTTGTCGGTGTTTCGTTTGTTTAAACGCCCCCGAGTGGGCTAAGTAGTGAGCCGAGCAGAAGAACTTTCCTGGATTGATTGAATAATTTTGAAAAAATATTCAAAAATGAAATTTTTCTAAATTTTAAAGATAAAAGAGCAGAAGAACTTACCTGGATTGGGTTTTTAAAAAATATTTAAAAATGAAATATTTAAAATTTTTTCTACATTCCAAATTTCCAAAGATAAAAGATACTAATCAGAATAATTTTTTTAGAATCAATTTAAATATTCAAAAATGTAATTTTAAAAAATATTTCTACATTCCAAAGATAAAAGATACTAATCAGAATAGTTTTTCTGAATTCAATTTAAATATTCAAAAATAAAATAATTCAAAAAAATTTAAATATATTAACATATTTAAGAATTTAAAAAATTTTAACTGTTTTATTTTTATTCTATTTCTTGGTAAAAGAGCATACACCAATTTCACTTAAAATTGCTAAATTTAGTTTAATAAGGATTCTTTAGGATTTTAAAACATGAATATCAATATTTAAACCTAAAAAATAAGTGTGGGAATAATAAAATCAAGTTGGTCATTTGATTCTAATTTACAAATATAAGGTAAACTTAATTTATATATATATATATTAAAAAAAGGGCTTTAAACCAGATTTATCTTTATATTAGAATTAAAAAAAAATTAAACCTGATTCGGAATCAAATTCATAACCAGATCGTCTGAGTGTGGTGCCGCAGTGTGAACACACGAAGCAATGTCGGTGGAAGAAGAATCCTTCGAAGCTTAATCTCTCCACGATGTAAACTCGCTGCTTGCAGAAGTAGCATCTGTCGCTTGATGGTTTCGGCGACTGGGAGTGGAAATAAGTTAATTTCTCGAAAAGAACTCCGAAATAAAGAGCTTAGGATTTTCAAAAAAATAAAAAAAATAACTAAGAACTACAAAAAGAGGAAAAATTAAGTTAAAATCTCCTAAAAAATAAAATAGGTTAATCTACAAAAACAAAGGAAAAAATAACTTAAGATCTCCGAAAATGGAAAAAAAATATGTTAAGATATCCAAAAACTTAATATTTGCAAGAAAAAACTTACCGCATTTTTCTGAAGATTGAATATAAGTTGATCGGAGAGAGCGCTTACACGGTTGCTCTTCCCCTGGGTGACCTTTGCACTCGTCTCTTGGGTGGCGGGTGCTTTCGGACGCAACTGGACGTTTTTATCCCCGACGGCGATCACATCTGGTCTCTTTCCACTTTGCTTAGTATCAATCATGCTGTATAATGCATGGAAATGGTAACTTCACGCAAAATGTGAAAAAATGTGAAAGATTACCGATTTCTGCATCTATTTTACATATAATTATAGAAAAACGGTACCTATTAAACTTCCCTCAATTTTTTAATTTGGTTATAAAACCTACAAAAGGCAAATACTTAAAAAAAAGAAAAATGAATATAGTTGTGCACAAATTTGCACCTTTGCTTGTTTTCTTTGTTTTCTTTCTGACCGGTGATTTTGTGAGACGTCTCCGACTTCTTTTTGGAGAAAGGTCTGTTGAATTTCTTTTTCTTGTCTGGCTCTTCGGTAGTGTGCTGGAATGTGAAAAAAATGAATAAGAAACAAAAAATAAGAAAATACCCAAACTGCTTAATAAGAGTATGACTACTTATTTCTGAAGCTGCCCAATAAACTGATCAAACCCCAGAACTAACATGAACTCTAACCCAAGCCCTAACACTAACCCTTACACCCTAATCTCTATTCCTAGCACTAACCCTAATGCCCTTATTTTCAATTCAGTGTGCAGTTTCCATCCTATCATCCTTTTAGTTTTCTCCATTTTTGTTAAAAAAAAGAACATAGAACATGACATATTTAAAACAGGGTAGCTCTAGAAATATGATGTTAGAGCCAGTCTCTATTGTTTAAAAACAAGTTATTATCATGGGTCTATGCTAACTTTGTGATCAACCTGATTCCTAAACCAACCGACAGTTATATTCGTTTTCTAAGTGAGTGATAGTTCTTGCTTAAAAGTAGTCACTAACGTGTAATGATCTCTTAAATCTGCTGGTGAATCGATTGATAATCCCGATGGGTGAGCTAACTCCGCCGGGGCTTGTTGGGGTTTCCCCTTCTTCACCCTTATCATCGGGACCCAACTTGGAGGGAGTCTCGTTTTTAAAAACTTCATAAAACTGGGTTTAGAAGGAAATGGGTTAAGTAGGGGTGAATGATCAAAAACCTTTGAAAAAATATCGTATAAAGCACAATATACCAAGAAATGATAGGATAAAGCATTTACTCATGTTTTGGAAAATGATAGGATGGTATATCATGTGTATTTGACATTGCTAAATGCAGTCGTTGTCTTGACTAGAATATAAAATAAACATGCAATCTATGGCCAAATGGTTTCAAAATCTTACAGCAACCCTGGGTAATGCAAATGGCGCCACAGAATAATTGGTGGTGGCTATCTGGCACCACACCCTGGTTAGGATCTTATAAGCTTGTGTCCAGTTTTGATTTTTAAACTTTTTGATTTTTGATTTTTTATGATTATAACCTTTCGAATGTAGCACCACACGCAGCCAATAAGCCAACTAGGCAATGTAGAAGACAAAAACTACACATACTACCCCAGTCTGCTGTACACCCAATTGTTTATCACACGCGACGCATGGGCAATCTACCTGTGAAATGTAAGTCAACATGACCAGTCTGTCCACTTCACTGCAGTTAGCCATCTCCTTGCCTGTCATAACAGGTGAGATACCCAAGTTCTGCTCTGCTACATCGAATGCCTGAAAGATAGAACGTGAATGAAGGTGGCTTCAAACATATTGAAGGTGGCTCCAAACATATTAAAGCTGGCTCCAAAAAATTGAAGGTAGACTATGGCATGGATAGATGAGGTGTCTTCCAACATATTATGTTAAGTTTAGTCTCTATAGCTCATTAACATACAAGTTAATATCATAATATTAATTTTTTGGTTGGTGATGGTTTATAAAGCAGTTAGTTTTTTTTTCATGAATGAATTCGAAAAGCATCAATTTATAGTTGACACAACAACACACACGCAGGATTTAATTTTACAATAAAATGGTCCCAACAAAATGTGCACAAAATAGAAACTGTGCACAAAAGACACATTTTGCACAAAATACACACTGTGCACAACATACACATTTTGTACAAAAGATACATTGTGTACAAAAGATACATTGTGTACAAAACATGTGCACAATATACACACTGTGCACAAAAAACACACTGTGCACAAAATATACACTGTGCACAAAATACACACTGTGCACAAAAGGCACATTTTGCACAAAATACACAACAAACAGCCCATACACACCAGTTGATTATTGGCTTCCACGTCCATGTAATCGAGTTCAGCCCATTGGATAAGGTCGGGTCGAAATCGATGGACCAGGGCGCACAACGCGAGACCACTCTTCCATGAGGACGTGAGGTCCTGCACATCGACCCCAGCGTACCCTTTGGTAGTGCTCTGGCACCAAGAGAGTATAGGTCGGATCATGGACACTGTGGATAATGTTACTGTTAATACGGACACTGCATATGACACCATTATTATTATAGAAACTGGAGAAAACGATTGTTATTAAGGACACTGGAGACAATGTTACTGTTATAATGGACAGTGGAGCAAATTTTGCTATTAAAATAAAGATTGGGAGATATTTTTATTTCTTTTATAAAAAATGAAAATAATGATTATTATTTTGGGGAGATAATTAAACTTGTGTGAATGATTAATCTACTTCGTTAAGACGATGCTTGCTAAGTGGCCTGCCCAAGCTAGTGCGACTGGTTTCGATCCAACTACGTTAATGTTTTTATCTACTAAGCTATGCAGTCCGACATTTTAGTAAAGCAGACATTTAAATACACAACATATTACCAGCATAAACTTAGCTTTTGTTAAAGCAGTTTGTTAAAAACGGTTTCACCTGTAGTGCTATCAACGCAGTTAAAAGAGATTTGACAAATTACTTAACCATTCATTCAATTATGCAGAATATTACCAATGTTAATGCATTAAAAAATATTTGATATACTGTTGTTCCATTTGTTTGATTATGTAACATATTACCAACGTTAACTTTGTGTAGTTCAAAACACAAAAGTTTAACCAACCATTCCGAGAACTGGCGATAATTAATACACAAGGCATTGATGTACTAAGTTATAGTTGGCGGTAATTATGTACTAAGATATCGTTGGCATACTACTGGCATTAATTAGCACACAAGGCATTGATGTACTAAGTTATCGTTGGCATACTACTGGCGTTAAGTAGTACATCAATGCAGTTAAAGTCAAACAAGGTTCCACCCACCATTCCGAGGCAAAGGTTTACGCTGAACATCAGTGCTGGGTTCAGGCTGGTCCACCACCATTGGGGTGGCATCATCTGGTTCTGTGGGGGTGGCGACTTCTCGATCAGTTAGATAGAGTGTTTTCACTTGGTCCACGTGGACAGCTTTCAAGTTCAGATTCACGTACCTTGTATTTGGGTCTGCATTGGGGAATTGGTTAAAAAATATAAAATTTAAAGCTAAAGCAAAATAGTTGGTTGAGCCCTAAATACGATAACAACAAATTATCCATGTTAGCAGTTTGTTTTAAACACTTCTAACAATTAAGACTGAAACAACTTAAATAAGAGTAAATGATAAAAATCCCTTAAAAAATCTGTAAAGTTTAAGAAAAATACTTAATGTGAATACAGAATTTAAATAGATAAAAATAACTTTTGTATTAAAATTACAATGAATAATCTATGCTTTCTGTTTTCTTCAATCACTCCTAACAATTGTTAATCTAAAAGCACAAAAAGGTTTGAAAACTTATGCGAAACTACCGCTGACAATAAATGGAGAAAATTTTTCGCAAGTCCATTATTTAATTTTCACAGTTCCTTATTTTCAATTTGTAGTAATACCCTTTGCTTGGAGGAAATACAAGCAACCAAATAAATAGCAGTTTACCTATAGTGTAATTCTGATGTTTTTTCATGGTGTTGGAAGGGGTGGTCTGATGCAATACCCTGTAGATGGATTCACGCTCAGCAAGAACCGAAAGCTCAACAGAGTTATCTGCAAAGTATTTGATGTTCAATACAGTTGTTTAGTTATGTGCATAGGGATTGATGCCCCTTTGCAGTCTATCGAACCACTTCTTCTCTCCATTTACTTTTGTTTCTCGCCCTTGGTCTAGCCGTTGCGAGTTGTTCAATATACTGGAAGTATACCTTACATGATAGCATATTAAATGGGGAAGGTAGACATTTTAGGCTTCAAGATGGTGGACGAATGAAATGCACCATTGTGCGTTGGTATTGAAGGTAGTGGGAATGTAACTGTAACATATAACATATAAAGGGGGTTGGAAAAAGGGTTTCGGTGTATAATGTTTTCGTTTTTTATATTCTGTTAACAAAATGATTATATCTTTTTTTTAAAAATGCTAGTATTTTGTGCACTTTTCCTTTGAAATCTATGCATGAATTGAGACTCCAAATACACAGCTTTTTAAAGTAATTTGTGTAGTAGTTGTCCTATGAATATGTATTTGGTCAGCCAGTCAGCACTTTTTAACATGACTTTTGAGCATGAGATAAGTACATGATCAGCAGTCTGTAAGCATAATTTACTGAGCCATGAAGAAAAATACAAAATTCAATGTCACATGTTTATGGGCATAGATGTAAATATGATTTTGTCATGTTTGCAAAACTTAATCGTCATAACTAAAGTTTGCATGATAGTAATGAAAGTGCAACCTTTCAAATTTAATTTAACTTTATTGAGTGTTTTTGTTTTAATATTATTATTTAAGTTTTGTTAAACGGAATTTTAGTTTGCAAAATAGTGCCAGGGTTATGTGGCAAAGCAAGAGAGAGATTTGCATCACACACAGCCTAACTCTAGTGTATAGGACATTTTAAACCGAATTCAGAAGAACACTTAATAAAAGAAGACATTTTAAAATGAAAAAAATACATTTTTTTATTAAAAAAAAGGAATGAATCTAGAAGATATTTTTAAATTTTGTATAGGCCTATGAATAAATACAGATAACACAGATTAAACACAGATTAAAGATAATTTTAAAATGACTGAATAGAATATATATAAAAACACAAGAAGCCTTCTTACCTTGAGGGTCGTAACTTGAATTTCTTCTCTTCATCGCGAGTTGCCGTGTCATCCAAACAAGATCGAACGCAGCGAAAAATCCACGAGCACAACCCGTTCCCATCGGCCAAAATGGCTGAAAACAGAAAAAACAAAAAAGTTTTTAAACCTGGTAAGTAGCAGTTATGTTTACTAGGATTGCACTTTTTGTTTGAAAAGCTTTGACTTTAGGATTTTACCAGGATTTTTGACTAAAGGGAATTGTTCTTTTTATGTGCTTTTCAACTGACTACAGGAGTCAGCTAATAATCAATTTATTTAAAATCTGTTCAAGTTATATCCTTAATTATCCAATATAATCATAGGATAAAATATGTTGGCTTAAATTTTATCTTAGTAGCTTATACAGTGGTGTTGGCTATAATAGCTGCTCTGGTATATTTCTTTTGGGTTTCTGGCAGTTTTTATGGTTCTATGTTTTCAATTTATAAAAGAATATGTTTCTGGTTCACGAGACATGCAATTTTCTACTTTTATCCTGGGAATTGGAAACGAGAATTGCAATCAATAAAAAAGAATCTCAATAGAGATTATTGGCCTATAGCAGCGGTTCCCAAACTTTTTTGTTGGCGGCGCCTTTTGTAAACTTATTAAACCTTGCGGCTCCCTCATAATGCCAAAATTTTCAAACTACAAGTATTGTATATTGTATACCCAGACTAGCACGCATTTGGATAACCATTCAAATTCTTCAAAACTATTCACTGAAGTAACGAACGAACAGTCAATCAATGCAAAGTAGTTATTTGACAAACTATTATTCGAAAACAATGCAACGTTAGGCAGCAAATAGTGGCAGTTAACACCAAACAATGGATTTTTAACAAGTAAAACGTCTACTTTATGGGGTTGCACACCAGGCTCATACATCTCCAACTAACCAACGACATATAATAAGTATATAATAACTTATTATATGTCGTTGAATTAACACATGTAGGCTACTGTAATTTTTTAGTGAGAAAAATATATAAAAAATGCAGCAACTTCCGCATGCTTTCGCGGCGCCTCTGGCAAAGTCTCGCGGCTCCCCAGGGCGCCGCGGCGCCCAGTTTGGGAACCGCTGGCCTATAGTAAGCATAAAGCAATACCCTTATTTACACTTACAAGTTACAATTGTTTTAAAAAAGAAACAATTTTAAGAAGAGTGCACTTTTTATTTTTTTAATTAAAAGACTTCTTAGCATGAAACAACATTGGATTGCCTGTGGTGATTTTCTACAAACTATACTGTTTTGTTTTCTAAAAGTTTTTTTGGTTTTAAAGTGGTATAAATTAGGTGACACTTTAGATAAGTTATTTGTACATCAATATTTTTTACTTAATAATAGTAACAACTGGTGGATATTTAAACTGGGATTGCTAGTTTCATTTCACCCAATTGCCTATGAAGATAAAGAACGTCAATTAATAATATGCACAGACTAGACGATCCCGACAGACCTAGTGATTAAACTTGATATAATAGTGTGAAAATGGTACGTGAATGTGATTATTAAGTTAGTCACTGTCCGTTCACTTTACTTCCATGACAGTTTCTAATACAGCAAACTTAAAGATAGTTAGACTGTGTATATTGCTTCATTATGATAAAAGGATTTTATGATCGTCAATTAAAACATTAATTGAGTGCATTAATGTAATATATACAAATAGTTTAATTGCAAATGACAATTCAACAGGTGAATTAACTTTATCTGAGCTTTATCTGTGTCAAAACTCATTTTTAAATTATGATCGAAGTACATATATAACAACTAAACAAATATGGTACAAATGAAACCCAAAACTGATGAAGTTAAAACAAGCGATTTGGATCATATTATAGTAAATAACAAGAAATATAGTTAGCTGGTAAGTTTAAAGGTGTCGTTAGGTACAACTAAAAGAAACATCTGGTAAAGTTAAAAAATGGAATTGGAATGTATTGTAGTGAATAAGAAGAAACATAGTTATCTGATACAGTTAAAATGTGTATTTATCACATCTAGTAAAATAAAAATATTGAAATTAAAATCGGAATGTATTGTAGTGATAAAAAAACAAGTTATTTGCTGGTGCAGTTACAAGGTATGTATTGGTACCACAACATCTGGTTAGGTGAAAAACGTGTATTGGAATGTTTTGTTGTTGTTTAATGAGTTACCTCTAGTAAACTGTCACCAACGAGGCAGGAAAGTAGTTTTTGACCATTTACTTCGCGGAACAAAGCAGCGTTCTCTGCAGCATACCTGTTTGAACCATTTCAAAGCTTGTTTTAAACAGTGTAATAAAGAAGGTATTTAGGTGCTTAAATTCTTATCTTAGTAGTCCATATAATATGTTTTGCTATTTTTTTATTTTTATTTTTAACTTAATAGCCTAAACAATGTTTTCTAAAATACATATGGTATGTTTCTTTGGGGTTTCTTGGAAGTTTCAGTGGCCAACCAAATTAAAGCATTATGGTTCCCCAAATTCTTAGCTTAGGTACCAGTGCAATTTTGCTAAAATACCTGTTCTGGTATGTTTAAGGTTAAGTAGCTAAATAAAAGCATTATAGTGTCTACATAGTAATTTGCGTGACATTTTATTATTACACAGTTGACCAATTTCAACTGCATTACAAGCATTGGACCCGAGCAAAAGTATTTATTTCTTTATATAGGCTCTTTAATTGACTGTGTTCAGGGACTGGCAACGAAGTGCTTTGTTGATAAACACAACTGACTTGCTGGTTACTGGTGTCAATCCCACCACCTTTCGGTTGGAAGTACGACTCATTAACTGGCGGGACCATACAGTTCTAAAGGTTGATTATCACTAAAAAATCCAACTACACAAATGGAATACACCTTACATCTACATACAACTTTCGCTTCGGAGTCACTATACAGCCAAACTATACAGTTCAAGAGGTAGATTATCACTAAACTCCAACCACACAAATGGTATACACCTACATGCAGGTAAAATCAAAGAGCGCAATGTCTGGCTGCGCGAATTGATTGATGGCAAATTCAAGGTCGGGAAGCTGGTGGTTTGTGGAGAAATCTGCAGCTTCCCTTGCGTATTGCATCAGTGCTTTCTGATCAATGTTGCTGTAACACAGCAACTCGTTTGTGTTTTCAGAATCCTGAAAAAAATTGTAAAATTAGTTGTCGGTATGATATATGTAAAACTAAGGGGGTAAGGGGGTGTTAAATACCCCTTTGCCTCTCAAACATCACCCCTACTAAACTAATAACCTCTAAATAGGTTGAAAAGCATGTTTAAAATCAAAAATGTAAACTGAAAATTAAATCACTAAAATTTATATTTAATTATCAACTTCTGACAAAAAAATTGTTTCTATTATTCTTTTTGTTGTTTAGTCTTAAATGTAAATAGTTTCAAAGGACAAAGCTGTCTTAAGGACAGTAAATCCCCTTGAGTTGAAAGCGTTAATGACATATAATATTCAACAGATGTAAGTCTAGCCGTTGCACCTGTTTTAAAACGCCTTTGGAAATCAGGCTATGTTTCTTGGCAGTCATAACAAAGTAGTGGGTATCCCCTTTGTAATACACAATGTTCTCCAAGTCAATTCCAGTGCTACTTTGCAGATCCTGTTTGAAACCAAATACATTAATTGACAATAACTTCATACCAACTTGAAAATTGGCTAAAAATAGATATGTTTAACCATTCAAATTAAAGCCAATGTATCATTGGTTTATTTAAACATAGCTGTAATGTTAGTTATTAAATAAAGCAGGGCATTGTTTATTTGTTTGGTCCTATATCTTTTTTTTATGAACAGAGGATAAAGAGACAAGCTTAAAAGTAAGCATATTAAAAGCTAAACCCAAATCTACAAAATATTTAAACCTATCACTTAAATTTGAAACGTATTATTAATTGCGATAATATGCCTTAAAATGCAACTGCTGTAAAAGTCCTACAAAAATGGTTAATGCTTAATACAAGAATGGTATATAAACAATGCAATTTGCAATATACATTGTAATAAATCATATAGGAAAAAAAACTATAAATAATACATTGTGAACACTGGCGCCGAACGCGGGTATGCAGAGTACGCCAGCCTACCCTGGCATTTTGCCAGGGTATGCAGCATTACCTGATTTTTACGCGTTTCGATCATCAGATCGTCTACATTAATTGCTTGTCTGTACTACAATTCAACTACGCAAGACATACAAGCGTTGCAATGGGAGAACAACGAGTTTTTTTGTGTCTACTTAAGTACATACACGGTAAAACCCAGTGCTGTGCCGATCAGAATTTTTCACGATCATTAAAACCCTTGCCGTTCGGATCGCGTCCAAAAAAACGCTTATTTTCTGACGCGAAAATGCAAACTATGAGAGAAATATAGTTTTACTTCACAGCTATAAAGCGATTAAATTAACTGTTATTTACACTGCTTAACTGCAGAGATTAAGCTTAAGCTAAAGCTTAAAACATATAAAATTTTAAGTTTTTATACGGTTTTTGGTATAACGTATAATATGTATTATTATAATCGATATATAGCGTATTGCGTATATATTTGGTCGCACCTTTGCTGTGATTATACAGGGGCGATTGCGTCAATGAAACAATAACTTAAAAAACAACCAGGCGTTTTTATAAGATATTTAAATATATATTCCAAGCATAAGTTTTATATTCGGTAGCGAGTATATTAATGACATTTAGGAAAAAGCTAATCCGTTTCTTTTAACCTAAGTTATTAAGCAATCTTCGGCGTAGCATGTAAGTAGGAGGATTGTTTGGCCTTGGTCCAACTTGCACCTGGCCGAAATGAGTAGACGCGTGTATCTTTTTGGTGACTCGTGCGAACGATCGAAGCGCACGCTAATGATAAGAGAGAGTAATCTAATGTTTCTTTAGTATAAATAGTCTGTTATCACATAAATCCAAAATTAAGTTCTTATTTTACGCATTTCACACAATTAAAATTTTCAGGATTAAAAATGTGATTTATTGTTGTTTGCATGATTTAGTTTTACAGAATGATTAGCCTAATTAGATGCGTAATGCCATGTTGAATCTATGCCTGCCCTAACTTAATTGATTTTAAACTACTTTTTAGGTACGTCTTTAATTGCGGAGATCGTTTGATTTCCCAGACGCGCACATACACCTTTGCAATATAACATTTGTTTCACCAATTATTCCACTCGAGTAACGAAAGTCGAATGGTTTACTTCGGGACGATTAAATTATTTTATAATCGGTCCTTTGGCTATCCGGACGGTTATAACCTAACCGAAAGCTAAGGATTTTTTGTAGGATTGGATGGGCTATAAACATTTATACAAGCTTAATAAAGAGGCGTACAACAACCACTGGCAACTATAATATGTTATATTTTATATAGCAGTCTAAAGAAACTCTTAACACTAGAGCACCTAATACGCGTAGTGTGTTTCTCCTTACCGAAAGCGCTATCGTGCGAAGACGTCCGAACATTTTTTAAAGTGAGAGCTCGGAAAACAACGTGCTTTTACATCGCATCGCTTTTTGTAGCAATGAAAGAGACATTACCTCAAATGTCAGTTGTAGTCTAAAGTTAACATTGCAGAACAGGAGAAGTTTATACAATTGATTCACTCATTTTAATTTGTTTTTAGCTGCAGATTTTATTCCAATCAGCGCGACGAACGCAAGGGCTCTAAATTATTTAATAAAACTTTTACTAATCATGCCGAATCGGTACCAGCTCGATTTTTTAACGTTAAGAGTCTAGTGTGAAATGTCCAAGAAACGCATTCCAGAGCAATTAAATGTTTAAAAAAATGTTTGCGCGCCGGGCGCGAAATTGATTTTTTCCCAACCATTGCATGCCCTGGCTTTTCATGTGTTCGGCGCGCCTGATTGTGAAAATCATGTTTTTAAAAAGTTTACTTAACACATTGTAAAAATGATATTTTAAAAACTTTACATGATACATTGTGAAAATTATATTTTTATGAATATACAAGCGAGTACCTTAAAAAAATGCTGGTTGAAAATGTAAGCCACACCACTTATTTCTTCCACTTTTGCTTCGGCAGTTGTCCGTCGGTTTATAAAGTTAACCGTTAAGCCAATTGCTAGTTTGCCCCGGAACTCTTTTCGTGTGAAACCTTAATTAGCATTAAAAAGTATTAGAATTATACCTTCACCAAAGTGGCATGGATAAGTACAGGATCTTTAAGGTAACGATTTTATCTTTAAGGTGCAGGTTTCATTGGAATAGACTTGCTTATAAAAATGTGTTGAATAATTGATGAGCTATGTGTGTTGCAGCGTAAGTAAATGGAGTGGTGCAGATATGGGGTGTCTAATACTTTTCGCGTTATTGTCAATTCCGCATGCGTCCCACCTTGCAAAGTGTTTCTTTTTCCGTCTGCGCCAACCACAACATCAAATTCGTAATTCGAAATGGTGTGGTTGTCTGGGATCACTCTTGCAGTCCAACCTTGGGAATGAGAAACAAGTTCCAGCAAAAACAATGGAAGACAAACCTCTCTAATGACTATTGAGTTCAAGTTCAGATTCCAACTACACAAAATGGGGCGAAACATGGCCACAAGTGCCAGTTTAAGTTAAGTGCATAGTCAAGAGTTTAAAGCCATACAAAGTTGTAACTTTTTTGGTTGCTGCCTCTTTAACATTAGCACTTTAATATAATACCAGTTGATTTTGAGGAGAGGAATTGGAATGTATAATTTGATGATTTGGCGAACATATTCATAATTCAAATACATATCGATTTATGCAAAAATTTAATTCCGATAAAATATACACCCTCAATTAAATAGCACATACATCATTTAAGTAAAAAGTATGGGTAGTTCTAAATGCAAATCATAAAAAGGACAAGTATTTTTAAATACACAAAGTACTGTAGGCTGTACCTTTTGGGTTTTCACCATCTGCAAACACTTGAGAACTTGTGGGCGGACACAGACCTTCGAATGACACGTTCACAATGATTTCGACCCCAAGCAAAAGCGTCAACTTGAGCAAAATAAGTTGAAGCTGACGAATGGAAATGTGGTCGATGGCACCAGAACAAAACTGGCCGTAAATCTTCTTGGCACCCAATGTCTGGTGGGAAAGCAATGTGTAAATAGTCACACTATTCGATTTAATCATGATCTAATATTTTCTGATTGTTTGATTATATTGTCGACAATGCACATGGACAACAAGACACAACCACATTATACATTTGAAATTCAGAAGATTTGGTTTAAGTACAGAAAACTATGTGTTATTTGCGCCGGGTATCTGGTGGAATAAATGTAACATGTAAATAGTCACACTGTACGATTTGTTCATAAGAGTTTACTGTGAACTAATTGTTAATCATATTGTCAAAAATGCACGTAGATAAAAATACACAACCACAGTATACATTTAAAATTCAGCAGATTTTGTTGAAGTACAGAAAACCACATCTTACTTGCAGCCAATGTCTGGTGGGGAACAAGATGTAATGTAAATAGTCACACCTAATGATTTAATCATAAGAGTTTACCGTTTAGCAGATTGTTTGATCACATGGCCGAAAATGAATTGGATGTAAATCCTTGTGCAATTACTGTGTAATTTATGTTCAAAAGTAAACGTTTGTTATTTAAGGGAAAAAGTACTGTTTGCAAATGCCTTTTACACTATATTAGTATGATACATAAATAAATTAGTTTATATATTTTGTCTTAGATATAATAAGAATCTAATAAATACCTTTAAATCAGTAATAATATATGGCCAAAGGTGAAGAACATTGTTTCTTGAAAAATTGTCACGTTTTTCCAATACCACTGTCTTTGCACCCAGGCAAGCCATTTCTATGGCTGTACGTAATCCACATGGTCCAGCGCCGATGATCAGGACCTTAAAGAGAAAGTAGTTTTACAGAGTATCCCTTATCTTAAAAAAACGTTTTCTGTGAAAGTGGTTAAGGGTATTTAGAATATAAATATGCACTGTTTGTGGTATACAAATATTTAGTTGCACTATAAAACATGCCATAATCTCATCTTTAAATAAAAGACATAATAAAGTTCTTTGTAATTTAATGAAACAGAACAGCGAGCTTTCACAAAAGAAAGATTTCCGTTGTAAACAATGGGTGTGACAAAGTAAAGATACCCGTTGTATGTTGGGCCCATGTCAATGTACACGGACAGCTTTGAAACCATTGGTAGTCAAGCCCATAAATGGCTGGACTATTACGATTAATATTAAATGCCGTGTTTACTAACTCGTTAGCTGAAACACACACAGATGCGTAACTTTTTCCAATTACTAACTACCAACGATGTGTGTTTTTACAATAAAGCGCAAGTTAATACCATTTTAGGAAGGTTGCAACCGGGACATTTTTATTTGCATTAGTCTTTTAAATGGCCATATTGGAAAGTCCAATGAAGTGTTGATTGTTTGCTTAGAAAATTCTACAAAATTTTAATATTGGTTTAAGATAATGAACACTGCAATGAATTTAACAGGATACGTTTCAGTGTGGGAAACGAATCAACTTGGGTATAAAATGATTGTTAGGCTCTAACATGCCCACAATAAGGTTATAGAGAACTATTGGAGACTTTTTTTTATTATATTGCAATTTTCAAAAAAAAATTATTATACTACAAACAACATATGTAAGTGTTAAGTCAAAAAGCCTTGGGATAATAATAAATTGAGTAAACTGGTTAAAACTGCCTAATTACAAACGAATTTATACATTGTTCCATTAATTACACAAATTTTATAAAAATGTGAGATCACACTATATTATAACATAGTTTATACAAATGTTAAAAAGACGTACACAGTTAAAAAAGTTTGGAGATATTAGCATATAAACAACCATGAATAAAGTGTTTGCTGTTTGGTAATACATATACATTATAAATACAACTGCCAATAGGTCACTATTAACTCAAGTAGTAATCAGAATTATTTAAGTGGAAATTAACTTTATATTACTTATATTAATCTGTAAACCATTGGTTTTTGAAGGGTTTGTTGAAATAAAGATTTATCTGTTTAATAGCGGTAGAGAAATGTACGCACAGAGAGTAAAATTGAAAACGGAAATATTGGAAACAAACTGGCTTGGTGCCAATTTGCGGCTGCATTTTCCGTCTGAAGGCACAAGGTGGACAAGTCTAAAAGCCGATGCTTCATTTAAATGTCCAATTTCACGGAGCCATGATTTTCCTAAGAATGCCTTGTGCATTTGCACTGAGGTTAAATACATACAGTGGGGAATTTCAGGGAAACCGATGCGATAAACACCGGCGATGCGAATTACAAAACCGTGTATCAAAACCTTTTCACCTAACACCATTACAAAACCGTGTATGAAAACCTTTTCACATAACACCATAGATGACAATTTACATAGCGGACCCTTCCTGCTAACAAAGGACGCATAAAGCATGCTGTGTTTGATTTACGCGGTAATTTGATACGATAACTCAACCACAAAACATTATAAACACAACGCTTCAAATAACAACGAGTAATGGTGTGTTATACGCAAAGGAAATTCAGTCGTAAGTAAACGTAAATTTCCGATACAACTTTATACATGTTAGCTTCTTTTTTAGTTTAGTTGCGCTTATATTTGCTCTTTCATTACATTTAAGGAGATCAGCAAACTATATAATTATACTTATACGTCAATAAAGACACACGGTAAAGCAATAAACAAACAGACACGGCCGTTAAACATAACAGTAAAACGATATTTTTTTCTTTATTTGCGTTAAGAAGATATATCAGTTATAATATCATTAAAAAATTAACTTAAAAAGACGGCAAAACGATATTATGTTAATTGCCATTTTAAATTTACCGATTGATTTATAACACGTTTTGTTAAAAATACATTGAAATGTAGCAAACTGACATTTGTGTTCGGCTCAGTTTTACTTCATGAACTGGCTGCTGGGCAGACAAGATTTAATTATATAACCTTTGTCCCGCAAGTTGTAAGTGGCGTTGAACTGGATTATCTGGGATTCGTAGCCACTTAGACCAGTGCTTCCCAAACTAGGGGTCGCGACCCCGACGGGGGTCGCAAGAAAAAAATTTGGGGTCGCAAAAGCTTCCTGTTTTTCATACAAATTGCTTATAATACCCTACTTTATGCTTCGTAGCCTATTTATTAAAAAACTTTCTCTGAATTGAAACGGCATTATGGCG
>CH003204.1:760047-793484 GCA_000149265.1 Ciona savignyi
TATAAGATCCATGTTTACTCTGCAGGTGTAAAGAAATCCGCATTTTACCCGTACCCCGAAGTTTATCTACGATTCTCCTAGTGCCCTGAAAACCATTTTTAGAAGTCCATTGTACGTAGCCTACGTGTTGCCTAATGTTTAGCGTCGCCGATACGTGTGCATATTTGTATATAAAAAGCGAGCTTAATGAGGTTTTAAAACTTATTCGCTGCATAAAAGAATTGTCATGTTGTAACACACCCACACCAGTTCGCATCTTAGTCAAGAATAATTCTAATCTCTAGGCTCTCGGAAATGAAACGCTGTGGCCGGTGCTGGTGGGGGTTAGTGGACTTCCTTCCGCATTGTACCTGATATTAAGTTGGTGGATTCCTCAGTCTCCGTATTATTTACTCCGAAAGGGGAAAGTGGAAGATGCCGCAGACGCTCTTCGAAAACTCAGAATCAACAAAAAGGTGAAGCGATAATTTATGTTTTTTTTTCTTGTCACATACGAATAGGGAAAAGTTGAACTGGGTAGTTTCCTGCTAGCTTGGTTCGAAAGTGGTCGAAACCTAATCGTTTTTTTTATCAAGACACTTAGAGGACATTATCTGGAACTACTGGAATAATGGGTTCTAATAAAACTAAACGAACGTTTTGGTCATTGATAGAGGTCGCAAGGTTTTTTGATGGTCAATCGTGTGATAATGCATCTTGCATTTTTAGTTCACTATAATAAAACATGAATATCCTAACATAGACTAAGTGATAATGATAAATCATGGCCAGATTTGGGTTATAATCTCATCGTTTTCAAATTTTTGACAACATCTAAAGTCGATCTTTACCCACATGTAACCACAGTACCAATTAACTTGTAGCTTTTAGGAAAGTAAAAGGTTGGTGGCATAAAGGATTGTTAAAATGTGTGAATGTGTCCAGTGAAACCAAACAGTTTTCATTTTACTAGGATAGGATAGGATAGGATATTCATGTTTATCCCCGTGAATGGGAAAACCTAGGGGGTTATCACACGGGAAATCGTCAGATCACCTCGCGCCCATCGTCGGGTTACCGGAGCTATTGCAGTGTGTTGTATATGATAGACACGTTCCTTCAATTTGGTAGAACCCATTAATCTGCTGGGTTCAGGCAATGTCCGTAAAGTGCCTTGCCCAAGGACACAACCGACTAGCTAGCGACCAGTTTCGCACCTGCAACCTTTCGATTGAAAGGCGACGCACTTAACCGCTAGACCATCGGGCCGGATAACTATTAATCAAAAATCTAGAGTTAAAAATATTTGACCATCATATAACAGTCTTATGTACAGTGTATACCATTCATTATATTATTACCAGACGAAACTGGTTTTGGTTTATATATATTGGGAAATATATAAGAATTGATCCGGATTTAGAAGGTACACAACAACTTTTTTCAATAATACAAGCATCCAAAATAGTCCCTGGTTTCATTTACAGGACGTGATCAAAGCCGAAATCGAGATCATAAGAGGTGAAATAAAGGATATTCCGAATGTTGGTATCAAAGTAATTGTATCTACTTCTCAATACAGGTTAGTAGATGGGATCTAGTTGAATACGAATAACGTAGTTACTAAGCCATTGGTTCTCAACTATAGAGTCAGTAAGTTTTTTCAAGGCGGTTCATGATAACATGAATTTGCAATATGATTCGTTTATTCAGAAAAAAAAACTTTTTTCAGGGCAAAAATTTGGAACGCGTGATGGGCTCGTCACTAAGGCCGTTTTTATACTAAAATCCGTATCGGTCGTTTTAACCATTCGATCGTACAGAAAGAACATTTTTTATGCTTGCAGAAACAACAAACAAACTGCTTGTACGATTATTTGTTAACTGGTGTATTACAATTATTCTTACAGGAAACAACTTTTTGCTGTCATATTGTTGCACTCCAATTATATGTTGGTCGGAGTCAACCATGTCGCCATGTTTTCCGATATTGTGTTCTCACAAGCGGGGATCCCCCTACATCTTGTAACGTTTGCATCTATCGGAGTGTTTGGAGTTTCCTTTATTGCGGCTATTTTTGGAGTAAGTTATTTTTGAATGAATGTTTGTAAGTAGAGATCAATTATCTGCAGTTGATCTATTTTTCCGTCAGTTAGATTACTGATTTATTTTACATTTTTTCAACTGAGTGGATTTTTGTGTAGACGAAACACCAAAGCATTGTTGGTTCGTATAAAAAAGAAGGAAATAGCTTTAGTGCAACAACTTAAGTGGTAAACGTCGTAGATTCACAAGTTATAATCAAAAATTTTTGCAGTCAAAAGTGGTGGGTAAGTTTGGCCCTTTAAAGGTTACCCTTGTGAGCAACGCTGCCATCATATTCTCCATTGCTCTGTTTACTGCCACCAGAGCAACTAGTCACCTGGCGCCGACAGTTCTTCCCTATATTACAATCGTTGCCGTAGGTGTATATCTCATTGTGTGAGTGAAGTTTGTATAGTAGAATTAGAAGACATGTATAGTTATATCCTCGTGTTTATACTGCTGGTCGTTCGTGACTTATTAACGTGGTGGAATGTCAATATTGTGTTCATCATAATATCATAGTGTAATGTTTATTTATTGTGACAGAATATTCATTAGGCTGAAACGTGATGTGAAACCTATATATTATATATGTATATAATATATAACAAGCTAAAGCGCCAATTCTTTTCTTCAAGTCATTTTTATTATTTGATATTCCCTTAACGGACATTGTCCAGATCTAGAGAATCAATAAGTTTGATCAAAATTAAAGAAACTTTTCCATCATAAACAACATACTGCAATAGGCCTAGCTGCGGTAACCATATGGTGGGCGCAAGGAAATCTGACGACAATTCGTTGGATAGCGCTCTTTATTTTTTTATTACTATATTACATATTGTAAGGCCTCTATTTGGTGCGACCTATACTTAATTAAACACCCGAGTCCTTTACATGAAAAACAGTGTTAACGCGCTGGCCCGCACACTTGATCTCACTTGGTGGATGGTAGTTTATTTACTGATGAGTGTTCAGCGTTCAGCGATCAGCGATCAGCGATCAGCGATCAGCGATCAGCGTTTTTCAACTGTTTTTTCCGTATATATAGGTCTATTCAAATTCAGTAAAATTGTTTCAGTATAATTCGGTATGGGAATCAGTACAAAAAAGAAGGAAAACCACGAGGTTGCAGGAATATAAAGCATAATATTAATTACTAAAATGACGTCACAATAATGAACATAGACGTTTCAAAAAACATTAATTTTAAGTCAAAACAGATTTACAGACGTTACATACCCCCCCACAAATATATGTCCCATATATTTAAAAAAAAAAAAACATTACAAAACATCGGTAAAGTGAACAACAACGAAATATCGGAAGGTACGTACTTTAAAACGGTAAAAGGGGCAAAAACACGTAGTATCAGCGAACAATAACGGCAAGTTTGCGATGCGAGTGAAATACGTCTGCAAGAACGTAGGAAAGAAAATCAGTACACAAACAGAATCAGTAATTGCGCAGAAATATATCGGTAGAAATGCGTTAAGCGGTCAGTACACACGCAATAAAGGGAAGTGGTGTCATATAAACGAAATACAAAGGCTACGTATCAAACGTTTAGGAATCTTCGGAATCAACAATCAGACACAATTTAGCAATTGGCCGCTTTACGAGACTGTTGGGCGTCTTAACCAGAACCCGTACGCACGACTCCGTGTTTATCAGCATATGTGTCCATTACACGGCCCAGTACCCACTTCGAACGGGGCTGGCTCTCGTCCACTAGCAGCACTATATCGTTGATTTCAAAGTTTGATCTTTTGCTGTACCACTTTTGGCGTTTAATCAAATTGGGCAAAAATTCTGACACCCAGCGTTTCCAAAATATATTGGCCATATGTTGCACTTGGACCCATCTTCGTCTTGCGTACGACGCTTTCTCATCGAAGAGGCCTGGAGCTTCATTTGGTGAATCACGCAGTAACAGCAAGTGATTCGGCGTTATCGGTTCATCGCTGTGCGGATCGATAATGACAGGAACGAGCGGCCTTGAATTAACAATCGATTCCACTTCTACGAACAGTGTATTCAAAGCTTCGTCAGTAAGCAGGCCCTTTGGTGAATGCATGGATGACAGCAAACGACGCACTGACCGTATCATCCTTTCCCATACGCCGCCCATGTGGGAGGCTGCAGGCGGGTTGAAGGACCACGCTATTGCCCTCTGTCGCAAATGCTCAGCAATCTGTTCACGGTTCCACAAGGCAAGGGATGATCGAAGTATCTTCTCTGCACCAACAAAATTGGTCCCGTTATCACTGTATATTTGTTTTGGTTTACCTCGCCGACCTATAAATCGACGTAGGGCATTTAAAAACGAATCAGCAGAAAGATCATTAGCCATTTCAATATGTATGGCTCGGATGGTAAGGCAAGTGAATATACATCCGTATCTTTTAATTTCACTGCGGTTTTGTTTCACAGAGAACGGACGGAAGTAGTCAACTCCGACGTGGCTAAATGCAGGTTCGCCAGCCTGTAGGCGCCCAGAAGGCAGTTCTGCCATAATCTGGCATCCAGGAACGGCGCTTCTTCTTTTGCACGGCAGACATTTCGTCAAGACTCGGCGAACAGCAACTCCAATTTTCAGTATCCAAAATCTCCCACGTAGCGCAGATAGGGTGTGTCCGTAACCAGAATGCCCCACACTCTGGTGGTATTCGTCGATGATCAAGTTCGTTACGTGAGAATAACATGGTAGAATAATCGGGTGTTTTGCGTCATACTCGACCGGTGCTTTATCAATACGACCGCCGACGCGCAGCACTCCATTTCTCAGTAAGGGGTTCAGTTTAGAAAGGACACGAATACAGTCGTCTTTCTTTATTTGCCTTTTGGAATCCAAAATAGAGATCGTTGATCCGAAATGTTTGCGCTGTTCATACTTTATTAGTTCAATTTCTGCACTTTCAAGCTCTTTCACGCTGAGCGAAGCTGTCAAATGGCTTACCGGTGGGCAGACATTGCGAATCTTTTGGAGCAGGAACATTTTGTATCTAGACAGCCAAGCTGCTGCCTTTTTTAATCGATACCACGACGAAAAGTGGTTAATCAAGCGATCAGTACTAAATTCAGTAACCATTTCATCTGTAGTCAGTAAGTTCACATTGGCGTTCTGTCTTTTTAAGGGTAAAAATTCATCAGGGACCTTTGGAAGCGACACTGGACATTCAGGCCATTTGCTCTCCACTTGCCATAGAAAGTCGGGTCCATTTAGCCATCGTCCGGATTGTGTCAGTAGTTTAGTGGTAAGTCCGCGGGTTGCGTCATCGGCGGGATTCAGTTCAGTAGGGACGAATTTCCAACGATTAATATCTGCATGGCGCTCGATTTCGGCGATTCGGTTGGCAACAAACGTAGGAAATCGTTTCTTACAATTGTATATTGTCTGTAATACCGCGGTGGAATCTGTCCAAAAGGTTGATTGGCAGCTCGTCAAGTTTAATTCTCTTCTGGCTAATTGGTCATGGCGGACAGCCAGAACGGCTGCCGTTAATTCAAGTCGTGGAATAGACATGGTGCTCATCGGAGCTACTCTGGCTTTTCCGATGAGAAACGAGCAATGTATATTTCCTTTACTATCAATAAAACGCAGATAAGACACTGCGCCATAAGCCACGGTAGATGCATCTGCAAAGTGATGAAGTTCAGTATGAATAACTTTTCCCAGTGACGGTGGTTTAAAGCAGCGTTGGACTCTAACTTGTTCAAGTCCAGGTAAATCTTCCAGCCAGATGATCCACTCATTTTCCTCTTCTTGGGAGACCTTTTCATCCCAGTTTAATCCTCGTTTACAGAGTCTCTGCCACAACAGCCTACCTTTAATCAGGACGGGGGCCGCGAAACCCAGGGGGTCGTATATCGAGCTAACGACCGACAAAATTCCTCTTCTGGTTACCGGCTTCTTCTGTGGTGTAACGGTAAATGAAAATTCATCCGATTGGACTCTCCATTGCACACCAAGGACGCGCTCGTCCAAGCAAGCATCGATATTAAGAGAAGACGCGTTCTTTGCTCTCTGCTTTTCAGGAATCGTTTCCAGTACTTCCGCATTGTTAGACAACCATTTCGTTAGGTGGAATCCTGCACGAGCAAGCAGCTCTCGCAGATCAGTTACAAGCTTGGTAGCTTTCTCTATGTTCTCGACAGACACTAAGCAGTCGTCGACGTAAAAGTTATTCTTGACCACATTCGCAGCCAAATCGTCGTAATCGTCTCCGTACACACGGGCGCATTCCTTTAAACAGAATGCCGCGCAGCTAGGTGACGACGTTGCACCAAACAAATGCACCAGCATCTGGTACACAGTCGGGTTATCTTGTAAATTGCCACCTTTCCACCAAAGAAAGCTCAACATATCAGTATCCCTTGGATCGACTCTAACTTGGTGGAACATTCCTTCCACGTCGGCCACTAGGGCGATTTTGGTTCTGACGAAAGCGAGTCAGCACACCTATGAGACTGTTCGTTAAATCTGGTCCTTGCATCAGTACATCGTTTAGCGAAACGCCATTATGTTTCGCCGCGCAATCAAACACCACGCGCACTTTACCGGGCTTGCGTGGATGTACGACAGGGTGGTGGGGAATAAACCACCGTTTTCTAGAAGCGTGAATTTCAGTAGCGGGTACTTCCCGCGCATACCCCTTTTCAATGTATGACTGTACAGCATCAGTATATTTCACGTGTAGTTCGTCGTTTTTCAGTAAACGTCTCTTGAGACCATCAGCGCGCTTTTGCGCCATCACGCGATTGTCAGGTAACTCACGAGCACAAGGTTTTTTCGGCAATGGTAATTGGAAATGGCCATTTACCATAGAAACTGACTTCTTCATTAATTCGTGGGCAATACGATCTTCTCTTGACGTTGGCGACGCGAGGACGGACGTCGAATCGCCAAAGTCAGTGTTCCATAGGCGATTAATCTGACGTGATAAAGCGTCAGACGTCGTCGTTAAATTGTTCTGTATAGTGGTCGATGAACACGGCGATAGGGAGGGGCCCATCAAAGACCAACCGAAGGGCGTTTTCCACGCAACAGGTTCATCTCTTTTTCCTTTGAGGACTTTCTGTACCCACAACGCTTCTGGTACATCTATTCCGATGAGAAGGGTAACGGTGCCACCATCAACTTGTGGAAATTCTATACCTTTCAGGTGATTCATTTTATCTAACACATTCCTTCGTGGAAGAATGTTTGGTCGTACTGGAATATGGTCCACTGACACTACATTCTGTATTTCAACTTCTGTTTCACCGTCTAATGAACAAACGGTTAGGTCAGTAGTGATACCGTTGTACGTCGATTCAGCACAGAGGGTGGTCAGGGATATCTGTTTGGGAGTTCCTGTAATGCCAAGAGCGCTCGTTAGAGTACTGTTACATATCGTGGCCGAAGATCCGGAATCGAGAAAGGCGTAAGTCCGCACCTTCGCGGTTCTTGTATCGGACGTTCACTGGTACCACGCACATGTATACGCCCTTCGCTTTGTACTCTTCTGTATGATAAGACTGGGGACTTTCGAAAAGTATGGAAGAGCATGACGTTGCTGCTTTCGCTTGATCATCAGTTTTGTCGGGTTTGGGAACTTTAGTAAATCTGTAGTGCAAAAGCGAGTGGTGATACGTACTTTTACATTCCCCACAGCATTCTGCTGAACGACATTCTGCCACACGGTGACCTCTTTGCAGGCACCGAAAACACAATCCCTTGACAGATGCCAACTCGCGTCGTTCGCGTCCGTTCATTTTCTTGAATTTAAAGCACTGCGGTAGCGCATGCTTCTTGTCGCATAAATCGCACATAGTCGGTAATTGTTCTGTAATCTCGTGTAGGGTATTGAAGGCGGCTGCTTTCCGGTATCGTCCTGGCTCACGACTGTACAAGCTTTCTCCATACAGAGAATTATAAATCTTCGATTGTCTTGCGACAAACGCAACGAGGTCTAGGAAGCCAGCGTCCCGGCATTTCTCCTCAGCAACGCAGACAGACCACTCGATCCACTTTGTCTGTAGGCTCTCAGGCAATTTGTTTATAATCGGTAATAGGCAGTGCAGTGAGTTAATTCCCGCGTATTCTCCGACGTCAGCAAGGGCACTCTTACATCTCTGTAACAATATGTCTAGTTTCAATAATCCGGCTGGATCCCTTTCTCCAACGACCGGCGTCTTCGCCAGCAGTTTACTGCAAGCCTTGGAGGTAATGTGTGGTCTCCCATACAGTTGAAACAACTGTTCACGGGCCAATCGGTAACCACTTAGAGCATCCTTAGTGTAGTGCGACAATTGACGCCGTACCTCAGGTTCACACTGCTGTAGCAAGTAGATCAAACGGGGTCGTCTCTGACTTTACATGTTGCTCTATATGGGTTTCAAAATTCCGTACAAATTCATGGTAATCTAGAGGGTCTCCGTTAAATTTCATTATTTCTGGTCGTGGCGGTAGAGTAACGTCAGCATTCATTTGTCGATAGTTCAGCACGGCAGGTTCTGTACGTTTACGTGGCGGTGTTTGATAAGCGTCGTCACCATTAGGCAGCGGCCGAAGCATCGGTTCTTTATGTGCATCATGTCGTGGCATCGCACCCACCTCTGCAGCAATCGGTATGTGTTTCGTGATGGGGTTGACGGCAACATTTTCGATGTGTGGAGTTGGGAGCTGCTCATCCCAAGCACGTAATTCAAGCTCGGCCAACTCTGCTTTGCGCTCAGCTTCTCTTGTCTGTAAAGCCGCTCTGTTCTCGGCTTCTCTAGCCTCTAGTTCTGCACGCTCACGAGCACTTTCAGCGACTTGCTGTGCTTCAAGACGAGCCTTCTGAGCTTGGACATACGCTTCCCGTCGTTTTGTACTTGACCTAGAACTCCTCGTCATGTTGGACGACGTTGTTATGCTGGGAGCCTTTTCGGCACTTAGAAGCCATTCAGTAGCCCTCCCTTTAAATTCTAGTTGGCTTTGTACCACACATTGCAGAAGGGGATGGCCTTGGTCGTTTAAATCTTCTTGCGAGTAAGCCTTTGGCGCGAGGATCATCAACTCGGCGTAGAGGCGCTCAATATCAGTAATCAGCTCATTCAGTTTTGGACCCATGCTCGAGTCCGTCATCATCACTTCAGCGAGCATATATTTTTGCCGCAGGATAATTTCTATCCGGTCAAAGTCCTTTCTTTCGACAGATTCCATGTCAGCAACAGGAAAGATACAACGATAATAAAGGTTACTGTGACGTAACAGACAGTACCAGCAAAGCAAGTACAAATCGGTACAATAATAAGTTCGGTAGAAATCAGTAACAGTAAATTCAAAATTCAGTAAGTAACAGTAAATTAATCAGTTGGTCAGTAATCAGTAGGTATACCAATAAATCATTAATCAGTAAGAATCAGTAAATTCAATATGGATCAGTTGAAAACTTATGTAAGGCCTCTATTTGGTGCGACCTATACTTAATTAAACACCCGAGTCCTTTACATGAAAAACAGTGTTAACGCGCTGGCCCGCACACTTGATCTCACTTGGTGGATGGAAGTTTATTTACTGATGAGTGTTCAGCGTTCAGCGATCAGCGATCAGCGATCAGCGATCAGCGATCAGCGATCAGCGTTTTTCAACTGTTTTTTCCGTATATATAGGTCTATTCAAATTCAGTAAAATTGTTTCAGTATAATTCGGTATGGGAATCAGTACAAAAAAGAAGGAAAACCACGAGGTTGCAGGAATATAAAGCATAATATTAATTACTAAAATGACGTCACAATAATGAACATAGACGTTTCAAAAAACATTAATTTTAAGTCAAAACAGATTTACAGACGTTACACATATTAAAAACGGATAGTTGTAAATTGTCTTCTACCTAAAGTCGGATTGCCGTAGCTTTAAGCTCAAACAGTACGGTTGAGTGGCCGAATGTTTAGCCGACCGATACATATACCAACTATATAAAAACGCTGTAAGGGACAAGCCCATCATGGGTTTAAACCTTAGCCCAGTAAAAATAGTTAAGCCCAAACAGCTTTCACGAAGTTGATGCTGAGACTATCTAAAACCTTTAACAGTATATTTCCGATGTAGTCACTTTAATTCTCTCATTTCACAGATGGACAGGGGGATTAAACGTTGCTTTATTCCCGCTTTTTATGAATTACACAATTGATGCAACAAGGGCAACTGTATTGGCTTACTCATCCGTTGCCTTTTGGGTATCGTCATGGATGGTTGCATTCGTCGTTCCTTACTTGCAGGTATAGCTAGCTTACTTGAGCAATCAGTCACGTTAATAGGGTATCGCAACACTATCTTACAATCTTGCATGAGTAATTGACACGGTCCATACTACCCGATCCACTGAAACCGGGTTTTCCATCTCACGGGTCGCTTTACTGAGCACTTTTCCTCGAAGCTTAAATGTGATAATTTGGATTGAAAAATTTGCATACGTTTATTTTGATTATACCTACATTGGGTTTGACGGTCACGTCGGGGTATATTTACACTGAATACTTGATTTCATTGATTCCTGAACGACTGACGTTTTGCCTTTATTTTCTTGTTTCCATTTTTATATAAAAGATACAGTTGCGTTGTGGAAAACTTAACTAAATTTATTCAATGTCTTCTTACATTTAACGCACCCAACTACTTCTTGTACATTTATCAAAATAATTTGTTTTAGTTTCACCTGGACTCTTATCAAATGATGATATGGCTTGGATGTGCGTTGGTAAATTTGATTCTCATGGTCGTATTTCTACCTGATACGAATGGGAAAAACTCTGATCAGATCCAAGAATATTTCAAATGAAATTTGTCTGCGAAAGAGAGAAAAAGAGACAATGATACATAAAAATCCTATATATTATCTGATGACAATGGGTCACCGTGCCTCATTCTTTTTATGAAATTATTTACGTTACTTTTAAAATACCGCCCCACCAATTTCATTTATACATCCATCGTTCATTACTCTTTTTTAAATCGGATTTTCATAAGTCTGGGGCAGGAAGATGTGACTCAATATGGCCTAATTAAACCATACCGGTTAAACAACACAGATCATATTCACTTCTTAATTTAAAAGTTAAATAACTGATGCGATGGTTATTTTATCCCGTGTTTTAGTCGCTGTGGTGTTGCTTGGTTGCAAATAAACATATTTAAACCAAAGATAACTCAGTCGACAGATCTCTAAATGTCTTGTGCGATTTTTTTGTTTCTTTTTTAATTTAGGGAATCACCGTAAATCTTGTAAGTATTGTCATAAAGCGCATAACAAGGTTATTGTCTTTTCCGTCCATAAACAGAAAGAAGTTACTAAATCGTGGTGAAACTTTAACAAAAGGTATATACCTAACAAAACGTAGATAAAGTAAAAAAGTCACCACAAAACGCGATTTACCAAATATAGGAACAACTAAACAATCCCTATGCAAATCTTTATAAAAGTTAAAGCAAACTGAGATCAGGTGCATTAGAGTAATTGATCAATTATTATTGTTAGCCTTTAGATCAAATAAATCAGATCAAACTTTGTTACACCGGCAACAAAACTTCTTAAAACTCATCGGTGGGTGCAAGGCAATCTGACCATTCCCCACATGATAACACCCCTTCTTCCTGATAAACATCGCAAATTTAATCTGAAAGTTCTAATAATTTTTGTTTACTTAGATGAAACAATAGGTAATGTCATACGGATGAAGCATGATCACACAAAACCCCTTGGTGTTCGGAGTTTGATTTGCTTGCCACCAGAATATCGTCAAGGTAAACGTATACAAAATCTAACGATTGGCAGAGGGTGTCCATCAGGCGCCAAAATGTCTCTGTCGCGTTTTTTTATCCTAAAGGCATTCGTACAAATCTTTATACCCAAGGGGCGTAATCACACTTGTCTTCGGAATATCCTCTAACCTAGAACCCGCGAGGTGATCTGACGATTGCCCGTGTGTTAACCCCCTAGTTTTTCCATTCACGGGGATAAAGATGAATATTCTATCCTATCCTAAATCACTTTTGGAGAAAACGCAAGACTCAGTCATACGGGCGGAAAATCTTGCATATGGGGAATGGCATAGCGATCCGTTTGTGTGGCTGCATTAAGCCGCCTGTCTCCGCATGGTCTCCACTCATTGCAATATTTAGGAACCATGTGCAGTGGCGATGCTCATGGGCTGGACGAAGTTCGAATAATTCCCACATTAAACATGTAGCGGCTGCTTATTTAATATAATAACTAAATAGACTTTACAAGGTAGACGAGTAGCGGTTTTACTTTATTATTAATATGGGACTCCGATAAGCGCAACGGTACAATCACAATAATGGATAAGCATAACCGACTACGTAGTTTGATAAGTGGGGACAGGCTGTAGGGTACGTTAAGCGTATTCCCGCCCTTGAGAGCATCAGAGCCTAGGCTATACATACTGTGGATTTGGAACACAGTGCTATAAGCCTAGACAACTGGCGTCTGTTTCTCTCTGATGAAATGGAGTCTTTTATACGCGATTTTGCTCCAAGGAAAAGTGCGATGAAGAATATCTTAAACACAAACAATAGATTATTTTGCGCTAGATACAATGGTAATTAAATGCGCACTGGATTTAGACGATTTTGACGGTCGCGTTGATTACATCGTGAATTTAGACCGTCCTTCGTCATTTAGCGATTTCTTTTGTTCTTTGTAGTTTTCTTATAACGATCTCGCCAACAGCCAATTATGTCGGTACAACAAACATGTTACGGAACTCCTCCTTAGCCACAATGAGCTTCTCATGATGCAGTCGCCAAGCACGTGAATGTACAGGCAGACCGCTGGTAATAATGTGGTGCTCAACTCCATGCCTAGGTAATGACGATTGAAAGAAACAAGGACGCCGATATTTTAAGTAAATCGACCTGGCGGCTTGCCTTACTTTGTTTCAATGCTGGATATGGAAATATTTCGCCTGATTTGCCAAGATGTTCTTTTGTGCAAATTGCGCCTCCGTCCGTTGAAACCATACCCGTTGTTGGCTGTAAAGTTTTGTAATAATGGAGCAGTGCTTTGTGAAATAAAGGTGTGGATTGTGCATCTGCTAGCTGTTTAGTTGGGGAAAAGTTGCCGATGTACGAAGGGGGCTCAAAATTTTCAATTTTTATATATAGGGCTCAAAATTTTCAATTTTTAATTGTGAGAAAATCTAAAACTTCCTATGTGAGAATTGTGAGTGACAGCCGTTTTTGTGAGGTCAGTTTGCATTGGAGAAATAGGGAGAATAATTTGTTGGACACCTCCTGTACCCGTCTTATTACACATGGATGTATATGTATATAACATGGTATACATTAATTATTCTGATACATGCAATGCAAGTACACACTGCCAGTACTAATTAAAAAAACTGAAAATCCTAGATGTGGTACATGATTAAATAATGTAGGTACACAGCATTGTAGGTGTTTAAATACAATTAAAGTAGACAAACCTACAGATTAAAATGTTAAATAATATGGGATGTACCCTACATAAACACTCCACTGTTTAGCAAAAATACCTCTGCCAAACCCATCCCCCATGATTCCCATAACCATCTATCAGTTTTCTATTATAAATTAATTCTAAATCCATGGCATATATCAGTACCTCTGATTAGTACAGGATCGCTTGGGTCGCTCACTATACTTGATTACAAAAGTCTTGAAGAAAACTATAAAAGAAAAACTTCTCACTAAAATAAAGATTATGATTAATGTTAGGGTTGGGGTTTAAGTTAGTTCTGGGGTTAAGAGTACTGTTTGGGGCAGGGCAGCATTACCATGTTGACATGCAATCCATATGCAACCAGCACTAGCATGTTACCAGAAACGTACCATTATAGTCTGTTAACAGTATTTTTTCATATTACAGCCTGCAATAACAATTTTCACCAATACCTTGAGTGTAGGCTACAATTAAATTACAATTGGCACCAATACCTATGGTGTGCAATAAAATGAAACAATATCTCGCGAGTGCATAAAATTTCAATTTGTAACAATAAGATAGGGTATTTGACTCATGTTTATCCTTATACCTTGCACGTGCATGGAGATAAAGCCTTACTTTGCAGTTTGGATAATAATACCATATGCAAGTAATTCGTAATTATCAGTATGGTACGCTATAGCCTAGGACGAAACTGAATTAACTTACCTGGGGTTATTGAACACATTAATCAAAGATCATATAGACCTCCATGACTTTCTTAACTGTCATAATAACGCACCGTACTGTATTTTTTTCTATCCCAATTTTTCCAAAAAAACTCAAATTAAATATAACATGTCATTTATCTGACCGCACGGCCTTGCGGCAAAATAGAAGATTTTCTACTTGCCCGCAGACGCCGCTGGAGGAAGAAATCCACCGCACGGCAGCTGCCGCATTCAAACCCCAACTTGATGTACGGTCGTGTGGCCAAATGGTTAACGCGACCGATACGTATACCAACTACTATACAAAAAACGGTCTTAGCAACGAACCCAATATGTTTTCGAAACTAAGTCCGGTAAAAAAAGCCTCAACTTGATGTGCATTGACCGGCGCGAACTCACCCGCGAGCAGCGCTGTAACTGGCTTTCGCCGCCAACGGCCCGTCTGTGTGCATTGGCCTTTATTCTACCACACTGTTGGACTAATCCGTACACAATATACATAACACCAACTCGTAAAGGAACAATAAATACAAATGAATAAAACTAAGTACCACGCCATACATAGATAAGATAAGATAAGATATCATGTTTATCCCCGTGAATGGGAAAACCAAGGGGGTTATCACACGGGCAATCGTCAGATCACCTCGCGCCCATCATCGGGTTACCGGAGCTATTGCAGTGTGTTGTATATGATAGACACGTTCCTTCAATTTGGTAGAACCCATTAATCCGCTGGGTTCAGGCAATATCCGTTAAGTGCCTTGCCTAAGGAGACAACCTACTAGCTAGCGACCAGTTTCGCACCTGCAACCTTTCGATTGAAAGGCGACGCACTTAACCGCTACACCACCGGGCCGGATACATGTGTAATAAAATAAAGTAAGCATATAATAATATATGATTAAAAATTGTATTTTATCATATGTCACAGTGTGCAAGACAATACACTCATTGTAAACGTGTGTATACGTCACGGAAATGAAGTTCTAGATTTCTGTGAATTTTTTAGTCATTTGCTATAAATGAAGTTGTGCAGTAAACGATAGTGTGCTTATTGGTCGCCCTTATTCTTAGTAGAAGTGTAGTGTATTATTAACCTGCTTACTTTTTGCGTTTATATAATTTTTAGTTGATTGATTTTCAAATAAAAGTGTTTCAATTGTAAGGTTTAAATGTTCAGTTTTCTTGCAGGTCAAGTGTAAGATTCATAATCTATGTCAAACGACTAATCATGAAATACTTTGCTTTATTGACCGTCTTCTGTTGTTTAAACATAGCTTTATCAGGTAAGGTTTAAATAGAGTTTAATATTAATGATAAATATCTTACACTATTAGTGTTAAACCGAAACATTACAGAAAGACAAAAAGGAAGCTCTGAGTTACAATCTGATTCAAAACTCTCGAAACAGAAGGCATTTGTTAAGTACACCATGTGCCAGAGTTCCGTCCCAAATTTCATTGCCGCAACAGCAAGACCTCAAGATCCAAACCTTCCTCATAAATTCAACTTAACAGTGGAGGAAATTTTTACCCACGGTTTTTTGTTTGAACTTGTGCGAACCGACGAGCCCACAGGCTGGGACACGATGATAATTGTGGATTGGGTGATTCACAACGGTGAGCAACCTTTATGAATATTGACATTTCTCCTCCGTAGACTTATATGGGTGCCTATTCTACCATTGCTTGTAGGAATGCGGTATATTATGAACCACTGTGAGGCTATAGCATCTAAAATCTGAGTTGAGAATTAAGTATTTACTTAATTTAGGCTAATGACCACATATTACATAAACACTTAAACGTTCAGTGTTACCAAGTATAGCATGACCGAACAATCCCAAGTTTGCAGTTGTTTTGTTAATTTTTATCCTTTTTGGTTTAGGATTACCCACAAGCTGCAAAGAAGCATTGCGGTTTGGTCTCAACGAAAGTGGAATACAACTCATATGCAACCCAGCAAATCAGCAAAATTTGAAAGTTTATTGCGATCAAACCACTGACAACGGTGGTTGGCTGGTCGGAGTTTTAGTCATTGAAATGTTTCTCACAGCTAATAAACGAACTTTTTAGGTTTTCCAGCGTCGGACGGATGGTTCTGAAGATTTCTATCGAACTTGGATTGAATATCAGGGGATGTTTGGAAACCTTAGCAACGAGTTCTGGTTGGGTGGGTTTAAATTTTATAATATTTATTTTAAGTATTTATTACTTTGATGGGTTAATGTGATTGAATCTAAATTTAGGGAACGAAAATCTTCATGCTCTTACACGATCCGGAAAATATGAATTACGGATCGAATTGGAAAATTGGGAAAACAAGAAAAAGTTTGCAAAATATAGGTAAGAACCATACAAATGTAAAATCAATTTAATAATAAAAATTACCTTAACAGCTCTTTTTCCATTGGCTCCGCTCAAGAAAAGTATTCTTTGAATGTGTCAGGTTACGCTGGGACTGCAGGTAAGAATGTTAACATATAAGGGTTGAAAATCAATAATCGCTTTTAATTATCATTTGTGTAAGAGATTCGCTTTCATATCACAACGGGCGACCGTTTACTACCAAGGACGTGGACAACGATTCTGACAGGCGTAATTGCGCTGTCCAATACCATGGAGCTTGGTGGTATGGTAGTTGTCAATACTCCAACTTAAATGGAGAATACTTAAACGACCAAACCTTAAGTACCCGAGCTGCAAGTTGGAGTCACTTTCACAGTAGAAAATACTCACTGAAGTTTATCGAGATGAAGTTCAGGCCAAGAGGAGACTAGTAATAAAATAAAAATCACCCTGCACATAGCCTAATGCAAAAATCAACCAATTTACCCGGTATTCTCCAAGCATGAAATACATTTGCTATTCTATAAAAAAAAAATTTTCAGTTATCACATCTGTTTAAACTCCTTATACAATGCCTGTTATAGCCTAACAATGTAAATATTTAATTCATGCAAAGTGCATCATTTTTTGTTGCCGAACGGTTAACGCAAACGACTCTTCTGTAAACTATAGACACGAAGCCAGTGTACGGAATATATCCTATGGACCATATAATTTAACCATTGGAAAACAATTATATTTTTCATGTGATTCAACGTCTTATTTCACGAAATAAATGCTAACTTTTTTGTTATTTAATAACCGATAATTTATCACAAAATTTAATAATGATTTAAATTTAAACGTGAGTTATATTCTATACCAGGGGTGGGCAACCTTTCTCGGCATGGGTGCCAAAATCGGCTAAAATTTATGGAAAAATCCTTCCGCGTGCCAACTTACAATTCGTAAGAACATATTGCTTTTTTATTCTTAAAGGTGCCTGTTTTGAAAAAAATGATTTAAATTTACCAAAATAGTGAAAACACAATATAACAAAAACATTCACAGTAAACTTTCTTAAAAGGTTCAAGTTTTATTTCTAAGAAAATGTCAGTTTGAATAGCTTTAACTACATCTCGTACATCAGTTTGAAGTTTCTTAGCTGATGGTCCTAACATTCGGTAGGGACAAAAAAACGAAAAAACTTTTTACAGCAGCGGTTCTCAAACTTTTTTTAAAAAAATACGCAACGGTACCTAGCATTTTTTTAAATGACTCATGGTCCCCTCAAAAAATAAAACATATTAACCCGGATGCACGGCTTAAGGAAAAACGAGACGCCTCTGACCTTGGCATTTTTTTGAATGTTTACTCCTACCATAATAGAAGTTGTACTATTTCCTACTATAGTAGCAGTTCTGTACTTTTGAATTGCACTAATGTGACATCAAATAGCTTCTTGTGATGTCATAAATGCCAATGTAGCCTGTAAGCTTTCAAGACAAATTGTGTTTGTTAAGTTGATTGGAAAAAAAGTTGCGTAAAAACTTAATTTTACACAATTCTTTTTCTTCAAAAGCGTCGTTAATTTTTTTGGAAGGTACAGACCCCAGTTTGAGAACCGCTGTTTTACAGTAATGACTTTTAATTTTTATCTTTACTGCAAAATAAACTTAGGCCGGTGAATAAGTGTGTTCAACGATAAATTTTTACTCTCATTAACGCAATTTGATAAACGTAACGATGAGCTTATGTGAAATAAGTTTACCGGTCTTTTTGTACTTGCCGAAATATGCATTTATGACCTTTACCGATACCGAATGACCTTACCGGTACACGGTACATCATGTTTAACCTTTAACATTTTGTATCTCATATTGCTAACAAAAGTAAATTAGGATGCTAAGGGTAACTGATTTTAACTACATCTGGTTGTCTGCACAAACGTACAAATTTCTCTCACGTTCGTCTGTGGCAGCAGGTTGCGAAATTTGCAAGCGGATTGTTGTACTGTTTGGTGTTTGTTAAGTAACAATAACACGGTAATAAATCATCAAATGTTTACTTCACAACTTACGGTAATAAACATTTTATGCACGTGGCCAAAGCTCAAATAATACAACAACTTTTAAGTTATCATCTTTAAGAGAAAGGAATCTAATTTCCTTGAACTAGCGTGCCAGAAATACGAGCTCGCGTGCCAAGTTGGGCACGCGTGCCAGGGGTTGCCCATGCCTGTTCTATACTGTATAAATTAAGCTTCTGGCAGTATTAATAAATTATTCTATCCATATTATTATGTGCGGGTAATGTCAATAAACGCTTTCAACGCTCATCCATTGACGTGCCAGCGCAATATGAAGGAATATATAACTCCATATTTAACTAAACCCCGGCCGGTGATGAAGAATTCTAAGCGCCATCCAGCACTGCGTTCAGACGTCAAAAACACAATTTTAGCAGTTTTAAGTTATTTTCTGTATACTGAATAAAAAACCTCGATTTTTTTGTTAAGCTTACGCTTTAAAAATATCAAGTTAACACCACCCAACCCTATTCAACCAACCGATTTTGACGCATATTATTATATTCCTATTTTATATATACGGTAAGTAATATTCGGTAGCGTAAACACTCAATACAACGTACTCAATACTCAATAAATAAAAATACTGTTTTCAAAAATTAAGGTTGTCGTTTTAAACCCTGCTGCGAAAAAGGTTGTTCTACATTTATACATATTGGACCACAACCGGCCAAAGTACGCTTTAAAAGTCAAAAATAAGTATTGTTTGACGTGAGTTATACTACAGAAAATATATCGGGTGGAATTTTCTTCTGTTTTCGACTGACCGCCCCACAACAATTGTGTAAAATATAAAATTTCCTTAATCATTGAAATCGCCACATTATATTGTGTATTCATTGTGTTAAATACGGCGGAGACATTAATTTACTGTAAGATTTATCGTCGCTATCTTATATACTGTGGAGCCCCGCTTGGAGACCACCTCGATAACACGACCACCTTATTATCAGGACCACTTTAGTGCGGTCCCAAATAATTTGCTATGGTAATGCATTGCATTCTGTTTCAATAACGCGACCACCCCGGTTTCCAGACCAGGACCGCCATATTTTGGTCCAAAACTTTAAATTTGACTCCGCTTAAGTGACCACATGTGCTAAATAATTTGCCTTTGTCACCAAAATAACAAGGTTAAATTACTTTTATGATCAAAACAATAAGAATAAATAAGCGCACACAAAAAAATGTGGCAATCAGAACTGAATCCTACAAGATAAACTTTAGTATTAAATTCATTCTGCAGTATCTAATAAAAATAATGGCATTTGGTTAAAATTTAGTAAAAATGCAGACATCTAAGCTGCATATGACGACAACTTGCTGCTAATCAAAATTCACTAACACGACCACCCCGCTAACGCGACCGCTTGATCACGGTCCCAAACGTGTGGTCAGGTAAGCGGGGTTCTACTGTTATATTTATATCGATGTCAGGAGGGAATAAGATCGCTATAGTATTCCCTTTTTTCCCACCATTTCACCGAAGTATAAAGCGCTGTTTTTTTACCGCCTGATCATTATCGCGTAGGTTAATCGGTCCTTTGATAGTTTTAGTTAGTATGTTTTGGAATTATCGTTTATTGTTAATACGTATATGACTTGCTTTGGCTTCAGTCACAATTTGGTAAATATTGTTTTTATGGGTCCCATTTGAAAAAATGGGACACATATTGTTTTTGTGCTTTTTTTTCGTTAAACGCTTGACAGGCATGGCTTGTGGCTCCGACATCTACCAGAAGGGGTAATGGAATTGCAATAAAATGTGTCATTTGTTATACCACGTGGTCGAGATATGCAGAAACCAAAATTTTGGATAATATACGCAGGGAAATTCCCCTGGGAGATAAAAACCAAAACGGTATTTTTATCAAAAAATAGCTTTTTGGGGCATAGCGCTTGAACTGCTTTTCTATTTTTGTTTAAATTTGGTAAAATGTAAGTGCATTAGCCACTGATATAACACTAAAAAGAAATAAAAACAATACTTAGGGAAATACCCTAAAAATAAGATTTTGTTACTAAATCAAGATTGTGACAGGCATGTCTTGTGACCCAGACATCTACTAGACAAAGTAATGGAATAAAACATTGTCATTTGTTAGACAACATGGCCTAGATATGCAGAAACCAAACTTTTGGGTAATATACCCAGGGGAATTCCCCTGAGAGGTGAAAAACCAAAATGGCATTTAAAAAAATAGCTTTTTTGCGCATAGCGCTTAAACGAAATTTATGTACTCAACCCAGGGAATTCCTCTAAATAATGAAACTCAATCGGGCTGTTTTGAGAATTTACCTCCATTTTACTACAGCGCTTGACAAAAGGCTTAAATTTAAAAAAAATTGTGTTAAAATGTTCGTAAATCTAACGCGTTTATTATTTTTTTTGCTACACATGGAAAAGAAGTTTGTTTTAATAACTATGGGGCCCATGCGTTTATGTTTGCAGAAACAAAACTATGACAGTCCGGTTAAAACTTTCTGGTTTGTCGAATAACATTTACCTGACGTGCACATATCTGACAATAACATATATTGTTAAATGAAAATTAATAACAAGATCGGATTGGTAACTCAGGGACCGATGCGTTTATGCATGCAGAAACAAACTACTTACCCGGTGTATAAAATGCAAATTGTGGTTAGGGACCCTGCTCGCATATATATATATAACACGTGGTTGCCACTCTCTAGTTATTTCTTAAATTAGTAAATTTGTGATCATTTAATTGTACATATATTTTTCCTTAGAAAACCGTCATTTCAAGACTTTTCGTTTCCGCCATCATTCACGTGTCAATTTCGAATAAATTCATGAAGTTTAGGACAGCGACACGTTATTTCAAACTCTGAATGTAACTGCGAAAATTTAATGTTTATTTATTTGATTTCTATGCTATGTTCAAGTGTGAATATAAGCCCAAATGTGAGAATAGCCCAAACGTGTTCGCAATATATTGGTTTGCAGTAATCTATTTTAGCTGTTAGTTAATCCTTTTTAATTCGTAATCTTGTGTTAATTAATACCCTTTGAATGTTATTTTCAGAATATTTGTTAATTAAACTTAAAATTGAATCAACGGAAACTTATAGGGATTGCAACTTTAATAGGCCACGAATAGTTAGTAAGTGATTATGTTCTTCTTTAATTTGTATTGTCATTTCTGATATATATGTGAATGCTAATGCGTATTTAACCTTTCGCAGAAAACTCACTTCAATTCACTTCGTACAACGCAAATACAAATTCAATACCCAAAGATTCGTTTGATTGAAGTTGGAGTCTTTAACATTTCATACGGCCAAAAACCCCCCAAACAGAAATATTGTAGCTGCTTTTGCAATTCGGCAGTTACATCGGTTTTTAACTATTCTTGCATTTCAATGGATACCACATCTAGTGAGTCCACCCAAGAGGAGTTAGCTAACCAACCAACAGCTGATCCAAATGTAGCACTGCAACCAAGTTCTAAAGAAGTCCAAGGTACGACATCCATGTCTGAAGGAAACCAAGTGATCAGAGAGTCACAACCCAATCCTGATGAAACCCAAGTTGTGCCAACCAATTCTGAAGAAAACCAAGCAGGTGCTACAGCCACAGTTGCAACCAAGGTTAGATCTGACATGGGTAGATCTCCAGTGATAACTAGATCCAAATCCTATCATATGCAAGCAAACTCTGTGGTTGAACCAGAGGATAGTGTATCCAATAGTGGGAAGACGAAGAGTTCCTGCAATACCAAATCACATCGCTCTGGGTCAAGCAGAAGTTCAAGGAGTAGTGCAAGAGCAAGGAAAGCAACTTTGCTCATAGAACTAAATAATCAACGGCAGCTAAATGAGCTGGAAATTCAACAATTTAAAGAACGCATGACTTTTGAGAAAGCTGAAATTCATCGAAATAATCAGCAGAAGCAGGAAGAGCTTCAGCGAGTAAAACAAAAAGAGCACGAGGACTTGCTACGGCATCAAGCGAGAGAGGAGAAGGAGATTGAATACCGACAGCGACGAAGGGAAATTGAGCTCCAAACTGAAATACATAAAGCATCAGTTGAACTAGAGTTAACTGGGACACCGGTATCAAACCAAACCCATATGGCGACAGAAGTCATTTGTGATAGTGCAGAGATGAACTCACCCCCCCCCCACATGTATCAACAACCAACACCAACTAATGTTCCCTTGCTTACAGGTACCAAATCTTATTTAAATGTTGCTTGTGTTTGTAATAATATTTCTCGTCCTATTGTACCTGTTAATGTATCTCACATTTCCCAATCCATACCTGAAAATTATGAAAAACCAAAAATTTTCCCATCATTTTGTGAGGAAAATGTTCCACCCAAATGTGACACAAACCTAAGCATTCCCAATGTAATTTGTACTCCTACAACACATAGTAATGACATAAGTTTTACCCCCACCAATAACCCAATTTTTCCTTCTGGTTACCAAAAACCACCTGGTATTCCCAAACGAGAGCCTCCTATTTTTTATGGAAATCCTGCTTCTTATCCTAACTTTATTATCGCCTTTGACACAATTGTTTCAAAATATGTTGATGATCCAAGAGACAAACTGTTTTACCTGTCACAATATACTGGTGGATCTGCACAAGAACTGGTTAAAGGATGTTTCCTAATGCCACCAAATGAAGGTTTTGAAACAGCACGACAACTGCTTCAAGAGTATTTCGGTCAAAGACATCAGATAGCACGTGCCTGTCTAGATACTATTGTCAATGGTCCTACAATTCATGTGACGGACAAACAAACATTACTTCAGTTTTCGGCAAAACTAAAAGCTTGTATGAATACTTTAGAAAGCATAAACTATCTATACAATATAGACAATATGGAAACTATTACAAAAATTCTGAAGCGACTTCCAACCACATGGCAAGGAGGCTGGTTGCAACTAGCAGATGAAATCCTACATAATACGAAAAACGAAATCAGCATCAAAGATTTATCCAAATATGTTCATAAGAAAACCCGTGAATCAACTTGCTATATATACGAATCGCCCAGCCAAATGAGAGCTGTCGCTGCACCACGGATGAACTACCAGAAACCAAGAGGAATGAGCTTCGCAACTCGAATGACAACAGAATGGGACAATGTACCAAGGTGCAAACTATGCGACGGGATGCATTATCTCAATCAATGCTCAAAATTTCGAAGTTGGGACTTCGAAGTCCGTAAGAGATTTGTTACTGAAAGAAATTTGTGTTTTTCTTGTCTAAATGCTGGTCACATTGTACGTAATTGTTTTAGACAACAGCCATGTAGTAAGCCAAACTGCACTGGACGGCATTCCACATTACTACATCCACCTGATTTTGATGTACAACAAGAACGGTCTCTAACCAAACCTAAAATTGCTGACCCTGTTTCCAAACCAAAGTCCGAGATACAAGGTGAATGTATTTCTGCTGCAACAAGTACAAAGCAAATGGAAGGTGGGGCACCACACCCAACCTTTTACCAATTCTGCCTGTTAAGATTCGTGTTAAAGGAAGCAAACAAACCAATCATTACCCAAGCTTTTCTAGACAATGGCAGTACATCCTCTTTTATCACAGAATCATTAATGAACAAGTTAGGTGTAAATGGACCGGTAAAAGATATTTGGACATCAACAATTAATGGAGACCACCAACACAGAAGAGTGAAGGTCATTAAAAATTTGGAATTACTGGACTTGGATGAGACAAGTTGCATTCCTTTAAACCCTATGTGTTCAAACTCAAAGTTGCCCGTCTCTAGTGCTGAAATTCCATGTCAGGATGACGTTGACCAATACAAGGAATTTAAAGACATTCATATCCCCGAAGTTAGTGCAGAAGTTGGCTTGCTAATCGGAAACGACAATGTAAAGGTGCTGCAACCTCAAAACGTCATAAGAGCTGCAAATGGACATTATAGAGCTGCAAATGGACATTATGCAATTAAAACTTCTTTAGGATGGATAATTAATTGCCCAAGCAAGAAAATATATTCAAGAAACAGTTCATTTAGCAACAAGAAAAAGAAAATGTCAGTGGAACAACAAACCTTTATGCAAAGGTTGTCCAAATCCACCAAACATACAGATCACAGTGACTGCGAAATCAACTTACCTATCAAAAACCAAGACCTATTGGTGTCAGCCAACAAGATAAAAGTAGAACAAAGACCTGGATACTTACGGAAGAAATTCCTCAGAAAACCAAGCTTCCATCACGACTACAAGCTATTTAGAACAGACATGATTACTAAATGTTGTCCCTCTGCCAAGTTTAAAGAGAATTACCTAAATGACAATCACTTACAGGGGCCGGATTGGCTTCCTTTCCGGAAATTGAAACCCAAAGGTGTAACCAAAGTTTTGTCTCATTTCAGAAAGGAAAATGTTGCTGTAACGAACGACATTCAAGCTATGTTAAACCATGTAAAAGATATGAAATCAGCAAGGGAAGAAGTGACCTAAGAGATATAGTGTAATAGACCGGCCAATTGTGAAAGTGTGTTTTACATCAGTTACAACTTTTAATATTTTCTTCAGTAGCCTACTTGCCAAGTCAGTTATTCAAAGTGCAAACCTTAGTTATTGTTACACAACCAAATTGGTTAAATTGATTTTCGCATTTTCTTTTATGTTAAGCTCTTCAATTTCTTTGTAAAAATATCATCACTTAAAGGGGCCGGAATGTAACTGCGAAAATTTAATGTTTATTTATTTGATTTCTATGCTATGTTCAAGTGTGAATATAAGCCCAAATGTGAGAATAGCCCAAACGTGTTCGCAATATATTGGTTTGCAGTAATCTATTTTAGCTGTTAGTTAATCCTTTTTAATTCGTAATCTTGTGTTAATTAATACCCTTTGAATGTTATTTTCAGAATATTTGTTAATTAAACTTAAAATTGAATCAACGGAAACTTATAGGGATTGCAACTTTAATAGGCCACGAATAGTTAGTAAGTGATTATGTTCTTCTTTAATTTGTATTGTCATTTCTGATATATATGTGAATGCTAATGCGTATTTAACCTTTCGCAGAAAACTCACTTCAATTCACTTCGTACAACGCAAATACAAATTCAATACCCAAAGATTCGTTTGATTGAAGTTGGAGTCTTTAACATTTCATACGGCCAAAAACCCCCCAAACAGAAATATTGTAGCTGCTTTTGCAATTCGGCAGTTACACTGAATAAGAGACGCCGTCTAAGCAAACTGCAAAGATAGGCATTAGGAGCCAGCACCTTTTTGGGAAGTTACACCTCTCACGGGGATAAACATGAATGTCCTATTCTATCCTAACATTACGTAGATAAAGTAAAAATCCACCACAAAACGCGATTTAACAAATATAGGTAACAGCTGAACAATCCTTATACAAATAGTAATAAAATTTAAAGCAAACTGAGATCAGATGCATAACAGTAATAGATCAATTATTGTTAGACTTTAGATGAAATTAATCAGACCAAACATTGTTACACCGGCAACAAAACTTCTTAATACTCATCGGTGGGTGCGAGGCAATCTAACGATTGCCCACATGATAACGCCCCTTTTTTTCTGATAAAACATCACAAATTAAATTTGAAAGTTCAAATAACTAGTTGTTTATTTGGATGAAACAATAGGTAATGTCATAAGAATGAAGCGTCATTACACAAAATGTTATACGAATAAAGCATGATCACACACCATCGTGAAATCTCTGATTGAACCTCTACCTTTAAAAATACTTTATAATTTCATTTATTTTTGGGCTGGATTTGGAACATTCGATACAAATAAAACATTTACACATTAGAATAGGGTCTTAACTTTTTATGTCATAAATCAAGAAAACACAATTATTAACCGCACATAAACCGTTTATGGGGGTCATTGATATGTGATTTTATTGCCTAGCATTGGTAGTCACTATAGTTTAACACACTCATTTATAAAGAATGTACAACCTCTTCAATACAATGTTGTTAAATTAAAATAACTAGTGACAAAGCTACAGTTTAGACTTGTTCTGAACTTAAAAAAAGACTGAAAACGTCTATCCGCGAATTCTTTTGTTTGAATTTCATCAACTGTTGACGATTTTATGAATTCTGAAAGGTATGTATAAAAGATAATGATATTTGTTTTATATAATCTGACCCGAAATAAAAATTACGATAAAATAGGGCTTTTAAATGGATAAATGCTAATGATTATTGTAGTTTTATACCAATGGTGTGCAAACTCAGGTCATATTAAAACATGGGTATACTCTAGCTAGTACCACATGCTTTTTGCCCATTGCCAGTGCAGTATGTTGTGAAATCCTTGAGGTCGAGGTATAGTACAGTAGCTAAAGTTTTAATTGATATAATATAAAATTGCTTAAATCAAAATAACTCTGAGTAACTTTTTATGAGATTTTCGTGTTTATTGTCATCTTTTAATCACTGAATTAAAATTATTTATATAAACCCATTTTGTTTTACAATGACTACATTTCAGCTTGAAACGTAGTGAGGAAAGTGGACCTGGAGAAAGTAGTCTCACGATGTCCAAACGCACTGCTCTTAAATTGCGAATACAGCAGTTTTTCGCCCAACTTACCCAGGGTTGTGGAAGGCAACATTGTCCCAACGAAAATTGTGCTTCAAACTCGACCATCAAACAACTGAGTTGTGATGAGGCGGCTGTTCAAGCCATACACCTGGCAAGCAGTAAAGCGGAATTGTGCAGTGAAAACCACCGTTCTAAAATAGCGCGAACTGATGCTTCTGACTCTATCGTAATAAGGATGAATAATAATGATAAAAAAGAAATTTCTTCAGCGGATTCAAGCACGCAGACCATACATCCTGAGCAGGTTGAACCAAACAGTGCGAACCAAGTCACAGACCTTGCTACTCCAATGCCTTTAATGGGCATTCAAATTACACAACCAGAATTAAGTTTAAACAAAGCTGATTCTCAAAAGGGCGAACCATATGGCCGTAAAACAAGCCGATATGCAACCAACTAATGTAATTGTTCCAGAAGTTTCTTTATCAAATAGAAATGAAGAAGTGAATAAACCGGATCAAAATGATGACATTGACATGCTAAGCATGGATATTGGTTCTCCAAACTCTTTTATTACTACGAATATAGGGGGTTTTAGTGATTCTATCAAACAATTGCCGGATAACCTTGGATCGGATAGTCTGCCTTCCAGTTCTAATACTCAACAGGTCAAACCAGACTCTGAAAACCCAAATGACGATATAGACATGCTTAGTATGAATATTGGCTCTCCAGGCTCTTTTATTACCACAAACATTGGAGGTTTTAGTGATTCTATCAAAGAATTGCCAGATAACAATGGATCGGATAGTCTCCCTTCCATTTCTAATACTCAACAGGTCAAACCAGACTCTGAAATCGCAAATGAAGATATAGACATGCTTAGTATGAATATTGGCTCTCCAGGCTCTTTTATTACCACAAACATTGGAGGTTTTAGTGATTCTATCACAGAATTGCCAGATAACAATGGATCGGATAGTCTTCCTTCCAGTTCTAATACTCAACAGGTCAAACCAGACTCTGAAAACCCAAATGACGATATAGACATGCTCAGTATGAATATTGGCTCTCCAGGCTCTTTTATTACTACGAATATAGGGGGTTTTAGTGATTCTATCAAACAATTGCCGGATAACCTTGGATTGGATAGTCTGCCCTCTAGTTCTAATACTCAACAGGTCAAACCAGACTCTGAAAACCCAAATGACGATATAGACATGCTCAGTATGAATATTGGGTCTCCAGGCTCTTTTATTACCACAAACATTGGAGGTTTTAGTGATTCTATCACAGAATTGCCCGATAACACTGATGTCATCCCTAAGAGCTTAAGCCCACCTGCTAATGGTGAATCTTCTAGTTCGAAGCACTTGTCTTTAAATGTAGAGCAAAGCCTTAACTCGAAACTGGGCAAAATTACTATGTCAAAATTGAAACAACGCACAGTGGCCCATTTGCCAACCTCATACAAATGCAGTAAGTGAAGTGAGATTTTCATGTTTTATTGTTGTTACCGTTTTAGTTCAGTCTATTAATCCACTGGGCCAAGGCTATGTCTCATAATGGCTTTGCCCAAGGACACAATTAACTAAGCCAACAGCTAAGTGAAATGTGGTATTTCATACCGGTACTAATTAATTTAGCTATGTGGTTAATAGTTCCGTTATATTCTATATATGTATATAAAAACCTAATGTAAAAGTTAATGCTTGTATAATAAAAACAGTTTTAAGTTAGCATAAGGAGAACCATATTGTAATAGGCGTCAACTGTTTTAAATATAGATGTGCTCGTATAGGTCATAAGTTTTAGATAATATATGGGTTATAATTATTAATTCAAATTAAATATAATTTTATTGCATTAGAAGAGGCATAAATTGTTTTAAAAGTTTTTATATATGTCTATATTTCTGGCAAATTTGTTTAGGTCTTCATTTTAAGTTAGGCTATAAAAAGAAAGACAAATGCATACTGGTATTAAGTGTGCCATGGGTGCACTTTTAGGCAAGATATGCTGTATGTTACATTTATGTCTCTACCTCTATGCCATATATACATTTGTGCGTACAAAAAATGCTCCTAAGAGTCTGAAAGCACTCGATTTACATGCACACATGACTTGTAATGAATGACTTCTTGTAATAAACACTCCACACAATTTCATAACCACCAATATGGGTTTTATTACATTACCCAATATCACAAAGGATCTTGTGGTTTTAAAGCCATTTTAAAGAAACTCATGTACAATACAGATGTATGGGCAGGACTCTATATAAATCAGGCTGGCTTTTTCAGTAATAGGATATTTTTGTTTGTTTTGTTTCGTTTTTTATTTAATTAAAAGTATTTTTCCCATTGTTATCAGTAGTGTTGCCAATGCTAGAAAATACAAATTGTAGACCTAATGGTGTATATTCATTCTATTTGTATATTTTTAAAGAAGTGTTTGTTTTAATGCATTTTACCTATGTTAGACCCTGATTATTCCGCGTTATGGAAGTACTGCACCACGAAACAAAAGATTCATGAAAATGGGTATTTACCGGAGCTAAAACAAGCAATTTCGAATATATTTTCAAACTCAATGCTTCTTAACAGGTACGAAAAAATGTGATTAATTTTAATTTTCTTTTCTGATTATTTATGGTTAAAAATGTTTTTTTTTTAAGCTTTGCTCTGAAAACCGATTTAAGAGAAGAAATTGCACAAGGAAGTGAGACGGACAAGCAGTGGGATTCATCAGCAAAAATGTCGGTAGGAAGCAGCGATGTATTCTCGCCTAAAGACCTTCTTTCAATGGCTGAAATAAACTTTGCCGACGATCTTCTGGATATATTAGAGGACCAGAGCAAAGAGGACACAGTTGTTGAGAAAGAAACAGCCTCCGAGAAAAGCGTATCTAAAAAGCCAGACCCCCAAACTGTACCTTACCTCCCTACTGTTGATGTCGTATTTTTCCGAACACTTTTCGCCCGGATTTCAGAAGACGCAGTGCTTGAAACAGTTTTGCATGAATCCCTGGTTAAACTAGTCAACTTGGCAGAAAAAGCAATTTGCACAAATCCAAATGAGTATAAAAGTGATCCAAACTACCTGAATATGATTGTAATCTTACTTGAATGTCCGCTTTTACAAAGCCCTGAATCGCTTGAAGAAATGTTTCCCAAGTTTTTAAAGATTGTAGCAAAATTACCCCTTGCTGCTAACGTGGCATTAGCCCATCATTGGTCTAGATATGATGGTGCTCAACTGAAGAATGTAATAGAGACCATTCAACAACTTATTGCTTATCAGGTTTGGCTGAATTCTTTTCTGTTTTACTATGCTATTTAAACACTTAATTTAACTTTTTGTGAATCAGAGTGTTTCATGTGCCGGTACTTCAAAAATTGTAGCCTAATAAATCATTTGCAATCAAATATATTTAGATCAAATTCCATTTCATTCATTTAAAATTTCCTCCGTACCTGAAAAAAGATTATATTGGCAAAAAGTGAAATTGTGAAACATAGTAAAGTTGAGCAAACGTACCATGAAAAAAAGTAAATTTAGACAACTATATATATAACTTGTAGCTACAAAATCATGTAACCACCATAAAAATAAAGTTAACTCTTCTTTGTGGTTGATATTTTTTAAATATTTATTGTGGTTGATATTTTATGAAATATCTTTGTAGTTGAAATTTTATAAAAATTTTTTGTGGTTGAAATTTTATAAAATTTCTTTGTGGTTGATACTTTATGAAATATATTTGTGGTTGATATTTTATCAAATATCTTTGTGATTTGATAATTTATGAAATAGCTTTGTTGCTGATAATTTATGAAATATCATTGTGGTTGATATTTTATAAAATACCATTGTGGTTGATAATTTATAATATATCTTTGTGGTCGATATTTTATAAAATATCATTGTGGTTGATAATTTACAAATCAAAACCCAGGTGGCGATGCATTACCTGGATCAAACTGACCTCGTTGCTCATGAGGATCAGAGAATCATCGACGCCTCCAAATGTCTCAACATCCTCTTCTTTGCATCCATCCTCGGAGGGGAGGTGGATCGGACAGTGGATGAGAAGGGAGCAGCGGAAGCGCAGTCGATGCGGAACGCTCCCAGGGAAGAGGAGGCAGAGTTTCATCTCGGATTAATGGATGTGTCGGGTAATTAAGGGTGTTGTGTGAAGCTGGCTAATAGAAACCCCTCGGATTGCATAGCTTAATACACGGAGCAATACAGCCCATTCCTAGCTTAACATACAATATTACAATTCAGACGAAGAGTTGATAATAATAAGAAGAGTTGATAATATTAATGGATGTGTCAGGTAATTGGGGGTGTGGTGTGAAGCTGGCTAATATAGACCCCACGGCTGTCATGGATAAGCTTAATACACAGAAACATTACAGCTCATTCCTAGCTTAGCACATAACATTGCAATTCAAAAAAAGAGTTGAATTACTATAAGACATATATGAGCTTATCTTCGATTATAAGATGTATTGGGATAATTGTGGAGAGGGGTGTTATGTTCCTGATTATTAGCTCCACTGCTGGCATCTAGCTATATTGCAATTTATAATAAGACACAATATTAAGATAATAAGACATGCTGTTAATAACAGGACAACAACAATAACAAAACACAAGTAAGTTTTAAACCCATGTCACCAGTGTTTTAATCCACACAAGATTTAACCACCACGACTTTTACACCATAGATATGTAACTTATCATTAATGTATTTGCAACCTTGGTAATTGTAGTAAGTGTTAAATGTAATACAGTAATACAATAATTAAAATAACGTGTAACTTCAAAAATGTCAGTTCTGTGTATTTGGTGCAGTAAGTTTGGCTGGAATAATGTTTCAATTTTAAACTTGCTAGCTGAGTTAGCGCAAGTAGCGATAATAATAATTAGTGCCACAAATTGACCCACGAAATACGAAACACCTAAAAAAGTGAAACAATTTGTATAGTATAACCAGTACCGGTAACTAACCCCCAACAGAGCAGAACAGCCACATCGGTGTTTCAAGTGTTTTGATTAAAAATTTTGGTTAAGCGCTGACCGCCGCTCATAACTTTGTGTAAAAGTTGACAATTCTATTCAGATTTAATCAATTTCCTTTCACAGACAATGAATTTGAGTTTCAGTGGAGTGCCCAGCTTGGTACAGAGCTTAAACTGACCAAACTAGACAGCGTTGCCCCCCTTGTACCTCGGGTCGAGTTTGTTAATGAGGCCCTTAACGATGTTATAAAGGTATGGTAAGTGTCTTTTATGGGTGCTTTACTGTTATAAACATTGATCCTGTCATATTTACTCTTAAAAAGTCATATTTACTCTTAAAAAGTTTACTTTAACAATAACTTTAAAAGGGTTTGCTGTTGTGCACATTACGCCTGTGGTATTCTTAGAGTTAAAATGATTTAAAATAATTTCAAAACGGTGCTTTGCTTTTGTACGTTGAGCCTGGCAATTTTTATATAAAATGTTGTAATATAACTTGTGTGCTGATGTTTTAAAGATCGATAAGGACTATGCGAATTACCGGGTCAGTCAACAAGGTTCAAACAAGTTCTCCTTTCTTCATTACCAATTCCTTCTTACCACATTGAACAAAACAACATATTTGTTTTACGACAATCGTGTACGCATGTACAGGCAAGTGATGAAACGATGCAGTTAAATCTATCACTAAGGCCGGAAATTAAATGTTTCTTTAACCGCTAACGCAGTGAACGAAGACGTACTCTAATGTCGAGTCTCTTCGCTGGATCCGCAATCAATCCCTTCCTGAAGATTCAAGTGCGCCGAACCCACATTATCAACGATACCCTCGTGCAGGTGCGTTGATGGCCATGCATTAAATTTTAAATAACAAACTAATCAATAACAAATCAGACAATCTAAGATTAGTAGACGATATTGTTCTGGTTCTCTCTAGGCACTTAGGTATTTTACCAAATGGTTTAAACTACAACACAATGATGTGAGGTTATTATAAGCAAGAGTTATTAACTGCTGGCAAAGAAATAATTATTTCTTTGTGCTGCCCTAAGAAATTATAGTCTGTACATAGGTAAAGGGTTGTATGAGTGCAAATTGGACCAACAACCAAAGAGTTAGGGGTTATATGAGTGCAAATTGCAACTCACAACCACCACGCATGTATACCTAAATACAACTGTATTT
>CH003204.1:793584-820799 GCA_000149265.1 Ciona savignyi
ACACAGCAGTAACAAGCCATCACATATTATTTCTATTGTTTTGCCTGAACTATAAATTTTAGCATTTGTCAAAATTTATTTAGTAAAATGTATTTGTTTTTTATGTTGAAATGCTTATGTCAAGTGACATTATGCAGAACTGTGTTTTAAATCAGTATAAGAAGGTAACAGGTACAATTGTCACCTAATACTACCTGTACCTCTATGGTGATTATTGTTGTTCATCAAATGCTCAATAATTTCTGTTAAAAATTTAAATTTGTTTCGTTTTTATGACAAAATTTTATTTTAAAGTACTGTCAGAGCTACAATTTGGTCTACTGTTTTTATTAACCATTGCAGTTTAAAGATGTAGTTTGAAGGCATATAATTGATAATTAAAAATCGAAAATAAGACACTATTGTGATGCTGTTGCTTAACTGTGCAATTGTTTTATGAATTTGCGTTTAAAAAAAAGACTTTTTAAAAAAAAAAATTTTTTGCATCCTAATGTTTTTCCCCAGCTGGAAATGGCTGCGGAAGACCTAAAAAATTTGCGGAAACAACTTTATGTTGAGTTTGATGGGGAAGAGGGTGCGGATGAGGGCGGGGTGTCCAAGGAATTCTTCGCGTTGATGGTTGAGGAAATATTTAACCCCGCAAATGGTGAGTGAATTGAAATGCGAGGATTTTGTTACAATTCTTGTTCCTTTTTGGTTTTTAATAAATATCTATGTGGATAAAAAAAAGGTTCCATGACAACTGAACCCCTTACAACTGAACCCCTTACAACTGAACCCTTACAACTGAACCCTTTACAACTGAACCCATTTCAATTGAACCTCTTTACAACTGAACCCCCTTTTCAGTTAAAAGGGTTCTGTTTAAAGGGGTTCAGTTGTAAAGGGGTTCAGTTGTAGGGGCTCACTTGTAAGGGGTTCAGTTGTAAGGGGTTCAGTTGACTGGTCACCAAAAAAAAATGTATGTGAAAAACATGTGAAGGGTTTTGTTACAAGACTTTTTCATGGACATTTTTTTCATTATCCATTTATTATCCTTGTATGTAACATATTTTATAAAGAAGATTAAAATAAAATGTAAAAAGGAAAAAAATATAAATAGACTTGTAAGAGTTCAGTTTTACAGTTTAATCCAGCATTGTTAATACTTACAAAACTTAACTTAATTTTAAGTACAGTCAATTTTATTTCCCATGATTTTCCCAATTGGTAATGTAAAAAAAAATTAACGATTAATTGAGATTTTTGAAAAATGTGAAGAATTTACATAAATATATGACAGATTTATCACATCACATGTTGTAAATTTAATTACCTCATTCTTTGAAAGTTAAATACACTCCCTATTGTTTGATCAGAAATAATAAAAATGTCTTCCAAAAGTCCAAATGTATTTTTATACATAGGAAAATGTTACTCAGTACATATCTTGTTCCATGACTTGCATTACAATATCACCGGAAAAATCCCTTGTTTTTATCGAATCATTTTAAACGCGTGCACGGTTTCGCAGTAAATCAGTTGTTTTTATGCCGACGGTGGTTGATTTTCTCCTTACCTTTGTTTGTCAAGGTACATTCATCTTGGTTGAGGAGAGCCAGTTGTTCTGGTTTAACCCACAGTCGTTCGAAGGCCTCATGCAGTACAAACTGATTGGGATTATCCTCGGTCTTGCCATCTATAACAACTGCATTCTTGAGATAAAATTCCCGTCTTTTGTTTATAAGAAACTCCTGGGACGGAAAGCAAGATTCAGGGATATAAAAGACCTTCATCCGGTACTACGTTTATCTGTGCAACTTTTGTGTCTAAAGTTACCATAGTTATAATGGTAACCAGCGTGTAAATTTGGTAAACTAAGTTACCATTGTACCCAAGGTAATAAGTCTGTAACATGTGCAAATTTAAAAACATTCAAATTTGAAAAAAGGTTTTCAATGTAACCAGGGTAACCAATCTATAAATTGTGTAACTTAGATAACTATTGTAACCGTGGTATTGGCTGCTAGGTATCATTTGTTTACTCACTGATTTCGTTAATAGAAACAGATTTTTTATGATTCATCGTATTTTATGGTGTTTATTGATAGACGGAAATATGAAAGAACTGAAATTAAATACAAAGCAAGCTTAAAATAATTCGTAAGCGGTATTAACATTAGATTGGTTCAGGATGGGAAAATATCTATATCCAGTAGTTTTAAAAAGCACTGCCGTAAGGGCATTTTTTTGTATAAATTACCATATTTCCATATTTTAATATTATCAAATTTTAGCAACGCCGGCATTTTATCAAATTTATCTCCAAAGAAACACTCTAAGTAAAACAGTAGAACTGGTGTTATAATTACAAAATTTTGTTGTAAGAAAATTCATAGCCATATTGAATACATCATACTATATGTGTCCTTTTTCACAGTAATGTAGACTCCAATGCGCCTAATTTCTAGTTATAAAAGATGTTTCTTAACAGGTCATATCTACAAAATATAAGATTTTGGTTATTTCCATTCTATATGGTTTTGTACAATATTAAAAAAGCTTTACAGCATGGTTTTGTAAAATAATCAAAACCAAAAGTAACTGTATTAAAAGTAACCAAAAAAGCAACTGTAAATTAACCATTTTTGTTGCTTGTTGAACCAGTTTTGGTCAGGATTCAGCAATTTACATGATTTCAACTGACGGTAGAAAAACAGACCTTTTATGCTACTGCAAGCGGGGAAAACTAAAAGTAGGGAAGGCGGGAAAGAGGGAAACTTTACACAAAAATTAATATTAGGGCATTAAAGTTAGTTTTAAACATGGGGTTAGAGTTAGTTCTGGGGTTAAGATTAGTGTTTAAGACAGGGTTAAAATTAAGTTTCCAGAGTTGTGGTTAGCAGTTTCCCTCCTTCCCACTTTTCTTCCCTTTAGCGTTGCCCCTGCAAGATGAGGTCCAAAAAATTAAAGATGTTTATTTCTCGGACAGGTTATCTACCAAAGTCTGTGCAGCCTCCTTGAATACACTGGTGATGTGGAAGATGACTTGATGCTCACCTTCCAAGTGGAGCACCAAGATGTCTTCGGATGCACCCACCATCATGATCTGAAGGAAGGAGGAGTAAACATCCCGGTCACGAAGCTTAATCGACAGGTGAAGATAGAATAAACCGAGTAGATGTATGGGGTGAATACATGGTGAAATAGGAAATGGTTTTGTGATATACTGAAATTATCAGCATTTTTTTATAAAATAAAGAAAATCAAAATAAAAGCAGATGAGAAACTGTGAAAAACTAACCCGAATTTAGTATTTTTTTAAAATGACCCGAATTTTTTTGTAAAATAAAGAAATTAAAAAATAAACTTAGTAACTGTGCAATAACAGTTTTCGTTGATTGTTTCACCACTATTAGCCGCAATTCAGTAAATTACTTAAAGGAGAAAATAGAAAACGCAGTTGGAAAAAACTCATTTAGACTGCATTCTAAAATAAAAATACAATGAATTTATTTTAATTCTCAATAACTTTAAATTAAAAATACACAGGTCTAGCATAGTCATATAGGTTAATGACAGAATAGCTTCTTTTGTGTATGCAACAAGAAATTTGTGTCTGTAAATAAATGTGTGTTTTAAACTGGTCATTTGCAATTTTTTTAATAATTCGACTAAATTAACCGGCATGGTTTTGTAAAATAAAGAGAACCAAAACAAACAGATTTAAATTCATTGTGGATTAACCGTTTTTATTGTTTTGATTAACCCCTAACAGATAAGATTTAGAAAATTATCTCCCCCAATTAACAATAAAAAATGATTTGTACTGTTTACCCCAAAAAGCATTTTAAAAGTATCTTTTCTGTACAGTCTAAAAAAAACATTACAAAGGTTTTGAACTAAGGGCTAACCGGAATTTTTGTTACGGTTGTACACTCGTACACTTTATTGGCCGTATTAACATGGCATTTCCTAAATTCGATTACTTTGCCTTTTGTACAATGTTAAAGTAAGTAAACTTAAAAACCTTTGATTAAGATGTTTTTAACACAATGACCGTATGATCGGCAGTAGTAGCCATATTTTAAAAAAACTACTATAGATTTTCCGGCTTAAATGATAATATACATCCACCGTGGCCTTACTACAATGTGTCCAACATATTTATATAAAAAAACTTTGTAATTTTGAACATACTTAAATTTTTTTCCAAGCTATTTTTATTTTGATTCACTTTTATACTAATTTCATTGTCAGGATAGTTTAACTTATTAATTTTTTTGCCCCAGTATTTAAATATGGCAAATGAATCAGGATCAAAGAACAGGAAAAGATGGCAAAGCGAACATTTGTTAAAACACGTCATTAAAAAAGGGATATAATTTAAAAAAAATATAGCGGACGTTGATGCCAAACCTAAGCGAAAGAACATTAAAAAGCAAACAAAATTTAATTAAGACCAAAAATAATATAATATAAGGATAGAAATGTCTTCTACAATTAAATTTTGCATAACCAGGCATAATTACACAGGATTATGTTGAATTATTTTACCAGGTTTTTTACACAGGATTATGTTGAATTATTTTACCAGGTTTTTTACACAGGATTTTGTGGAATTATTTTACTCAGGTATAATTACACAAGAATATGTTAAATTGTTTTAACCAGGTTTTTTAGACAGGAATACATTGAATTATTTTACCCCGGTATATTTACACAGGAATATGTTAAACTATTTTAACCAGGCATAATTACACAGGTTTTGTTAAATTATTTTAACCAGGTATAATTACACAGGAATACGTTGACATGTACAGCGACTGGTTACTTAACACATCGATCGAGGAACAATTCAATGCTTTCCTGGGAGGTTTCGAGTTGGTCCTCAGTCAATCTCCGCTCAAGTACTTGTTCGAGGCCAGTGAGCTTGAATTACTGCTTTGTGGGAGTGAGGTGAGGGTTTGGTTGCATTGTCGGTATTTTATGCATTTTTTTCATTTTTGTTTACATTATTTAGTAATGCATATTGCATGCTGGGCTGTGATTCTTCCTTAAGTTTGTTTGAGTGAATAGCTTAAAATGAAATAAAAATTCAAAAAAATAAAATAATTAAAGAAATTCCATTATTGGCTTTCTGTTTTTATGAGTTATATCATGAGATTAAATCAGCACCTGTAACCTGTGGAATTAAAATTTGGTGCACTAGTTTGCCCGAGTGTGGGACAACTACAGTTGTTATAAGGATGTTGTCAGAAGTACGGTTGTGTGGTCAAATGGTGAGCGCGACCGATACATATACCGACCTATACAAAAACGGTCTAATTGACGAGCCCATCATGGGTTCAAAAAGGATGTTGTCAGAATAATTTGGTCACATCTGGGTTGCTGTCGAAGCCATTGCAATGTGGTGTATGTTTGGTGCAACTAAATTTTTACTAGTCCATTTACATTAAGCACTGGGGAAGTGTCTGGTCTAGGGACAAAACTGTGCAGAAATATATCAACAACAAAAAACAACATAACCGACATAATATTTGGCCATTACTGTGTTTTGACCCATTAGATCAGTTTCAGTTTATCAGGTTTTTCTTTTTTATTAAAATTATAAAAAACTCAAATAGAAAAGTTATGACACAGGTATAGAAATTTTAGGCAGTTGACTGAATAAATGTATGTTTTACCTATGATCAGTTTTGATCCCACAACCCTTCGACTCAAATAAACACACTAACCCACCAAGCTATTCGTTTGGGCACTATATCACACAATAACGGAAAAAATTATAGTAATCTTACTAGGTTGTTGTTTAACAATTTCCAAAGTGTTGATTTCCAAAATCTATTAAATAAATTTTTTTTTGTTGCATTACTATTTCAAATGTGTGTTGTAATCAAATATATCAAATGTTTTTTTTAGCATTATGATTTCAAATGTGTTTTGTAATCAAATAAACCAAATTTTTGTTTAGTCAAAGTAAATCATATGTTTCTTTTGTAGCATTACGATTTCAATGCGCTGGAGGAATCAGCCGAATACGACGGAGGTTTCACAAAAGACTCTCAAACCGTGAAAGATTTTTGGTCCGTACTACATGAGCTGAGTGACGAGGAAAAAAAGACTTTGCTCCAGTTTTCGACGGGAAGCGACCGTGCCCCAGTAGGAGGGTTAGCGAAACTCAAAATGGTGGGTTCGTCTAATTTCTAAAGTTTACGAAATCAGATTTTTCCATATTTTTGTTTGTTTTTGTGGTTAAAACTAAAAGTAGGGAAGTAGAGAATTGGGAAAAACTGATCATTGTGAGTTCCCTTAGAATTCTGATGGGAACACATTTTGATTTTACTGCGTTTTTTTTCCAGCTTAACGCTAAACATAGATTGTCTTTTAATTTTGGGAAAAAAAAGGGAATTCTCGCTTTCTGGAAAAATGTAAATGAGAGGCCAATTTTCAGCATTTTCGGGGTTATCTCTAGATTGGAAAAATATACTTACTTTAAATTTAAATATATTTAGAGAATTACAACACGAATCAGAAAGACATAACTAATATACAAATTAAAACAAAAACAAATTTCTGCTTAACCTTTTCCGGAGTGGCGATTTTTCAGGTTTCAATTTTTATCGATTTTTCAGATTCTTGCAAAGAACGGCCCTGACTCCGATCGTTTGCCCACAGCACATACTTGCTTTAATGTCATACTCCTTCCAGACTACAAAAACAAGAAAAAACTCCGCGAACTATTGCTGAAAGCAATAAAATATTCCAAGGGTTTCGGCATGCTGTAATCCTTTTGCCGTTGCCTTTTTCATTTTGTTCCTTGTAGCGCTATGCATTTCTATTTATTCCCTTCGTGCTTTTTAAATATGATGTACTGCACAGCACATAAAGCCGCACGACCTGCACACTTCGGCGAAGTTGGTTTCAAAACTCCCCAAAGAGAGTTTTGCTTAGATATGGTTCCTTTCTCTTGCATGTCAAACACAAACCCGTCAAATGTTCGAAACCGTTTCTGTTCATTACATGTATATCAGCTATAAATATTACCTTTCTTCTCTTTGTTCATAATAATAATTCTTTACGAAAATACAAATCGTTTTTGGATTGTTGCACGAAAAACTCGTCAGGTTGTTTAGTTCCACCCGTCATCACCTCATTTTGTTTTTTCTCTTTTTTAGAGCTAGCTTTCTAACATGGTCATTAAAGACCTCGTTACTAAGACCGTTTTAATATAGAATAATGCATATGGGTCAGAATAATGTATATGGGACAGAATAATGTATATGGTATGGTTTAATATAGAATGATGTATATGGTATGGTTTAATATAGAATAATTTATATGGTATTATGGTTTAATATAGAATAATTCATATGGTATGGTTTAATATAGAATGATGTATATGGTATGGCTTAATATAGAATGATGTATATGGTATGGTTTAATATAGAATAATGTATATGGTATGGTTTAATATAGAATAATGTATATGGTATGGTTTAATATAGAATAATGTATATGGTATGGCTTAATATAGAATGATGTATATGGTATGGTTTAATATAGGATGATGTATATGGTATGGTTTAATATAGAATGATGTATATGGTATGGTTTAATATAGAATGATGTACTATGGTATGGTTTAATATAGGATGATGTATATGGGTATGGTTTAATATAGAATGATGTATATGGTATGGCTTAATATAGAATGATGTATATGGTATGGTTTAATATAGAATAATGTATATGGTATGGCTTAATATAGAATGATGTATATGGTATGGTTTAATATAGGATGATGTATATCGGTATGGTTTAATATAGAATGATGTATATGGTATGGTTTAATATAGAATGATGTATATGGGTCGCCCGCACAATTCGGCAACATGACCGTTGACCCCCACTAACTTGTTCTTTTATTTATTAATTTTTGACCCAGATACATTTCAAACCCACGTTGGGTTCGTCACCAAGATCGTTTTCATGCGATTTGTCCCATGAATATTGATAGACTCGTCATGAAGGTCGATTTAACCACCTGATTGTCCTTCCAATATTACGTAGCAGATAGGCTGTAGTCATTTAGGTGGAGTTAACCATGTGGTCATCCTTCCATTATTACGTAGCAGTTCATCCGGGTTGGTCTCGGTGTGAAAGACCTCACGCTGCGGAGTGCGTATGTGTAACAACGCGGGATTCGAAATCGAACAAACTGCTCAAAGTTGCAATTCGTCCATTTTTTGCCAGTTGGCAGTGTTCCCGTTTTATATGTGCTTTCACTTCAAACTGAACTTTATGGGCTAAAACGATATTTATGTTTAATTTTTGTAAAGTTTAAGGTTGGATCTGTAAATTATACACGGTGGCTAGACGTTTGTATGCTTGAGCAGGGAACTTCGGTATTGTATGCTTGAGCAGGGAACTTAGGCTAGTTATTTACCAAACACTCTAACAGCTCCGGTAAAACCGGGATTTGTCGTGACCTGTTATAGTCTCTCGTCATTTGTGAAATAAAAAGTAACTTTCATCAAGGTTCAACGTTTACCATCATTAAGAGTTTATTAAGATGTTTGTGTTGTCCGCTTTCGGTGCTGTTTCGTAACTATGGTAACATACGCGCCATTGTAATGGCGGCTTCGTTCTTTCTGTGTTGGATATGAATTGAGAGCAATAGCACTAAGTGAGGTAAGCCAGTTTCATCTTATTTTATAAAGTAGGTGCAATATCAGGAAATTCCGACAGATTAATCTGTTGGTTAAGTGCCTCGCCCGTTAGGATGAAAGGTTACAGATTCGAAACTGGTCGCTGGCTAGTCGGTTGTGTTCTTGAGCAAGGCACTTAACGGACATTGCCTAAACCGAGCGGAGTTTCTATCAAATTGAAGAAACGTGTGAACTATACACAACACACTGCAATAGCTTTGGTAACCCGACGCTGGGCTCGAGGTGATCTGATGATCGTCCGTGTGTTAAGTTAACTCAACACTTTCAATCAGAATCAACTTGTTTTCCCATTTACGGGAATAAACATAAATATAACCTAACCTATCCTAATTATGAGTAGTATTAAATGACGCCATCATAAAACATCGGAAATTAAATACCTACTACAATAGTTTAAAAAACCTTATCTTATTACCAAAACGGGCAAGTTTGTAAATTTGATTAGTAAAATCTGGGCGTTATTATAAACTCATCGTCGTTAGTATGAATCAGCATTGCTTATGGCTGTTTTATACTATAGTCAAAATTATCGTTTTTTGCAAACGATGATTTTTTGCCAAAATAATTATTTTTCGCAACGACAGACGCACCAAAACGCACAACGAACGGAACGGAATGGTTCGGACGGAAACGACAAATGACGCTCCGTCCAGTTCATTAACTTCGCCACTTTCAACGGTTGGCCCTCCACTTGATCTATCTTTCAAATGTATGCTCAGCGCAACTGGTAAGAATTATTTTATTAACCTCTTATGCATGTTATGATTCTACATACCGGTAGCGCAACTGATGTCTGGATTATTTATGTTTTTGGGAATGCCGGTCAAAATAACAAATGTACAGGTTATGTCGCTTTTTGTGTTTTTCTTACCGGGGAAGCAATAATGTGTCCTACTTCTAATTCCTTGTATTGAAATATATGTTACGGAACAACGAATGGTAATTTGTCGGCCAGTTGTACCTGTCCATAGGTAACGCGTCATCCCAGAAAGTTCGAACTAAACCGATACTGTTCGCTTATTAATGTGCAAGACTCTTATTAATTGCTTGTGCATATTTTACCCGAACTTAGTGTATCAATGACATCTTAAACAAAAAATACGACAGCTGTGCTTCTATAATGTCCAAGACAAAACTATATCATCAGTAACTAGAGATTGGCCATTGCCATTCTGAAAACTGTTATAGAAACCATTTTTTCTATTCAATGCGGCGGACACGATAGCCTAATCCAATCCTTCAGTCAAGAACTGTTTATAGCAAATGATTTTGGAATTCCATTTTTACCAATCTAAATACATTTAGTGCAAAATTTTATTTATTTTTTATTTGGGTTTAGCGGCCACGACTAAATATACCGAAATTTAATAATTTATTGTTTTCTTAGCCGTGTTCTAACGACTGGCGTTTTGTCGACTTTTTCCTGCCAGAAAGTAAACCAAACTAAAACGGGATCGAACCCATGTTGGGCTTGTCACTAATATTAAGACTGTTTTTATAAATCAAAATTTTACAAAATCGGTCTCTTATGAAATCTTTATTCTAAAAATATGTATTTTTTTCGGTAGACATAGCGGACGAGGCAGAATCGCACCGTCAACCAAACCTGCTGAAATCGAAGAACGGAAAAATAATCTGCAACGCGATTCGACTTAACAACAATTCGATCAGTGATCTTGCCGGACTGGACGAAATTATTTCCAACATAGTGGAATCTCCCGCCGATGTAGCGTGGATTGATATCTCATTCAACGAACTCACAACCGTGGATTCTGTAAGCGTTTTATCAGCCGCTTAGCAAATCCATTTTTTCCTTTTTGGTTTGATATAGGTTAATCGTCGAAGTCATAAGCATAGTGCTGCTAGTCCTGCTTTTTTGAAGTAAATAAATACATCTCTACCAGGACTATTTTTCCAGATGTCTTTACCATAAGACTGTATCAACCTAACAGTTGAAAGGGTTAATTAAAAAACTAGAAATGTTTCACTCATATTCAATACAATGCAATAGCTCCGGTTATCTAACAATGGGCGCAAGACAATCTGGTGATTATTTTAGAAAATCGCTTTCTTACGTACTGGCAAGGTAATCTGACATTCGTCCGTGTAATAACGCCCCTTGAGTTTTTTTTACATTTACAGCAATAAACTTAACTCGTCCATAACCTAACATCTAATACAAATAACACCATCGGCAGGTGCTGACACGCTTTGAAAACGTCCGAGTGCTTTACCTGCACGGCAACACGATCGACAAGATCCAAGAAATAGAAAAACTTTCAGCACTTCCCCACCTCCGGAGTTTAACTCTTCACGGAAATCCCCTAGAAACGGAAAAGGGCTACCGGTAAGTGCACGAAATGGCTGTTTATGCTTCTGTTCTGCAAAATAGGTCCAGCTGATTAGTCTGGCGGTTAAGTGCGTCGCCTTTCAATCGTAAGGTTGCAGCTGCGAAACTGGTCGCTAGCTATTCGGTTGTGTCCTTGGGCAAGACACTTTACGAACATTGCCTAAAACCAGCGGATTAATGGGTTCTACCGAATTGAAGGAACTTGTCTATCATATACAACACACTGAAGTAGCTCCGGTAACCCGATGGTGGGCGCGAGGTGATCTAACGATTGCCTGTGTGTTAATCCCATTGGTTTTCCCATTCACGGGAATACACATGAATATCCTATCCTACCCTATAACACTAACGTTAATATATTGAGATGATTTAAATTTTGATTGAATTAATTTTGCCCTGCATTTTTGAAATTACATTATGTGCCGCTTAAAATGACTACCTTGGGACGAGACCATTTTGGTCATTATATCCGAATGGTCATAAAAACCGAAATCGCCATAACCGCACCTGAATCGACGCCGTAAGCCACATTAAGGCTAATTATCGTCAAATTCATTTTACCCCCAAGTAATAGTGTGACGTTGACAGTAAACAAAGTACAGTACCGGTACTGTAACAGTCCAAGTGATGTTAACAGTACGACTGTGTTAGTTTAAATCTACAGAGCGCAGATGCGGGATGCATGCCTACAGAAAACACGCATATTGAAAATGCGAAGTTATAAGTGTAGGGCGGGAAAAATACTGTACTGTAATAAGACAGATGGAGAAAATGTTGGTTAAATTATCCGAAATTTGGTCATATTAAAACAGAGAATTTTAAATGGAGAAATTTCGGACCGTAGTAAATTGGTCATGATAAGCGTCTGGGATATTATCCGTGGTCATATTACAACTTGCATTAACGTTAACATATTACAACTTGCATTAACGTTAACATATTACAACTTGCATTAATTTTAACGCTCTTTTATCGTATTTTCGCGAATACATAATAACTGTTTATAATCTTTATAAAAAACAAAAAAATGGAAAATGTTAAATTTTATAAATTTTAGGGTGCACTACAAACTACATATTTGTTAAATTTGCTATTTATTTCTTAATTTCTCGTGTTCATAGACAATATGTGTTGTCGGTGTTGCCTGGACTTCGGACCCTCGATTTCAGTGGAGTGACCAAACAAGACCGCTCTACTGCCCTCACGTGGAACGCAATGAACAAGAAACCCCGACGCCGGAAGAATTCTTCTTCCTGAGCTAAACTTGCCCCTTTTTTTCTTATACACAAGAGCAGTATATTAGTGCACATATATTTTTTTACCTTGCTTTGTTCTGTAGTGCAATTTTACACAGGCGAATAATAAACCAAACTGCTAGATAGAAATGGTGTCTTTTCTACTGTGTCTCTGTCTTAATCCGCATTTACACGAGGTATGATTATTGTCCAATCAATTGTAATAGGAAATTATGTTTACCAGAGGATTTATCACGGTTAACGTCGGAACTATTGCAGTGTGTTGTGTATAGTACAACGTTTCACCAATTTGGTAGAACCCATTATTCCGTTGGTTTGAGGCAATTTCCGTTAAGTGACTAGTCAAAGGACACGACCGACTAAGTAGCGACCAGTTTCGAAACCGCAGCATTTCGGTTGAAACGCATCGCACGAAAACAACCAGTAAGCTATTTGGTAAAACTTAGTGGATAACGGATATATGACTAAAAGCAGTAGATTAATACGTCTTACCAAACTAAAAAATGTCTCAGTCATGCACACACACACTGCAATAGTTCCTGCAACTTAACCTGATGTTTTTCCGTTCACGGGGATAAACTTGAATATCCTATCTTGTAGTTTCAATACTGGTAATCATCTAACTAACTCGTCCCCACTTTGGTTACTGGGGATATTGAGGTGTGTAGTATAAATACGATGCTTACTTCACTCACAGTTGGAGAAAACTGAAAGAAGAGAAAGTGGCAGGCAGAAAACTGCACACTAAAATGAATATTAGGGCATTAGATCTACTTTTAAACATGTTAGAGTAAGTTCTGAGGTTAAGATTAATGTTTAGGGTAGGGTTAAAAATTAATTTCCATAGTTTTGGTTAGCAGTTTCCCCCCTTCCTGATTTCCCTCCCATTAGCGTTGCCCCTTACAGATCAACTCATCAAACCAAACCACTGTCGTAAATTAACAATGTATTTTTACATAAACAACACATGGCATAAGCGACAGAATTTGAGCAGCGGCAAAAAATGAAAAGATTCCAAAAAAATGATAAAAACAGACGACGCAACATTTTGCTACGTCGGAAAACTCTGTACAAAGTCGCGAGTTGCTGTGAGCGACGATTAGTTCGGGTTGGCGTTTTCCTTGTGGTGCTGGAACGCCTTGGAAGGATCGAAGGTTGGTTGGCGCGCGTTTACAACTTGCTTTGTCAGAAGCGCGTTCTGGTTTCGTAGCTTCATGTTTTCCTGTTTGGAGAGGATGAGGGTGTTTTATAAGCGGTGGAATCATGATCAGAAGCATTTGACGCAGTTTGCATGGTGTTTAAATACGGCATGGTAAGCGGAGTTTGTGAATTGGATCAAATTTTACAATTTAACGACGGAAAATGTACGGTAGCGTAGTCGCATGGTTAATGCCGATACATATATCGAATGATACATAAAAACGAACTTAGTGAAAAGCCCATTATGGGTTCGAAACTAAGCCCGGGCGAAACTTGGCCCAAGTTAAAAAAAATGCGAAAAACGACAAAAAATACTTTCATAAACTCAACATCGGTAAAATTATCTAATTTTCACATCCTCACATTACAACATTACCTGCTTAAGCGCCGCGCTTTCCTCCTTGATTTTGACGATGTGTTTGATCTTTTGTTTCTGGTTCTGGTGTCCGAGCAGTTCGGCGTACTTGATACCGAGTCTGGTGCTTTCGGCGTGCGCGGCTGACGTTTCCGACAGGAGCATCGCCCGTTCCGCCGAATACGCGTCAAGCTGACTCTGCAAAATGATCGGATGGTCGTATGAATGGACGTACAATCGGATGTTCGGACGAATGGCCATATGAACAAATAGCTATATGAACGGATGGACATACGAATGGACGGACAATCGGATGGTCGGACGAATGGCCGTATGAACGTACGAATGGACGGACAAACGGATGGTCGGACGAATTACCGTATGAACGTACGAATGGACGGACAAACGGATGGTCGGACGAATGGCCGTATGAACGAAACACCCTTGGTTTTTCCATTCACGGTGATAAACATGAATTACATCTTATATTCTTTCACGGGTTCTACCCGAATCATATAATGGTCGGTAAATGTTGGTAAACAGCGGGGAGTAAAAAAGTACCTGGAATGGCCGAACTTGATCGCGCAAATCCTCGTAGAGTGATTTCCACCTGCGAACGATCAAACATGAGATAATGATATAATGCAATTTGTTTTACTTGGCTAGAATTCGAACTCAAGATATTCTTATTTGAATCAGTTTGGATTCTAAAATTGTTATTCCGGAATCAACAATTATAAATCTAGAATTTTAAAACGCAGATGTAAATACTCGTTTTGTGTCACTATGGAGCACTTCCATTTTAAATTGCTAGAATCGAAACATAATCGATTTCGAATCTTGATTCTGGAATGGACCTAATTCGAACCCATGAATCCACAACCCACGAAATTGCTCTGTGAGTAGACCATTCAGCCACCGATTTTTTTATTATATTTTTATCGGACTTAAGGTTCGAACCCATGTTGGGTTTATTCCTTTGACAGTTTTTGTAAAGAATTGGTAAATATAACGGCCCGTTAACCATTCAGCCACACGATTTACTTTTTCGCGTCGCTTTGGTTCTCTAGCGCCATCTTCAGGTCGTTGATTTCGTCGGTCATCGACTCGACTTCTTGTTCCAGTTGTTCGTTCCTTGCGTTTGTGCTGTAATGAAGAAGCACAGTGGAAATACGTAAAGGCTGTGTCACTATCACTGTGGCTGTTGAGGAAATGATTTTAACTAGATAAGTCCACTGATTAAGGATCAAGCTCATAACCCTACGGCTTGCAATCGGACGCGCTATCGACTAGGCTAAAACGTGCACTAAAAACGCCATTTTTTCAAATAACGTCATCTCGTTTTTTACCCAGTTAAACTATATTGAACAGTTATTTTCAAACAAAGGTAAAAACCATTATTTGGATGCCAACTCTATATCTAAGCGACACCTCTATTAGAGCGCAACTTGTAATATAACGCCACTATATGGGAAAAGTTGAATATAGTCAAATAGATGTATTACGATATATTAAATAAATTCAGTTTGATTAATTTTAAAATACCGAGTCGTCGAATACAAACCAAAACCTTATCTCGTTAAATTTAAAGAAGAATTATTTTTATTTATCTAAAACACATAAAGATATTTTCACCTCGTTAATTCCTGATCAGCTGCACGGCGATGTTCGGTCAATTGATCGTTTAAATCGTCAGTTGCTCTCTCGTATCTCGCCAGCTCATCTGCCACCAGCTTTACCTCGTTCTCACGCTGATTGAGTTTCTTCTGCGTCTCCAAGATACGTCTGCGGCACCGGTAAGGGTCAAGATTCAATCGAAAGAGCAGTAACGCAAGGTGAATCATTATAGAACAATTCTTCCATTACTGTATCATTTTTCGAATCGAATTTATAGCGTTATTTTCGTAAAAGAAAAGCTAAGTTTGTTTCGACCGATTGCCTTGGTGGGTTACTGCGCGGCCTTTTAGCAGAAGGGCTGCATATTTGAAATGGGTCACTAGCTAGTCGGTTGTGTCCTTGGACAAAGCCAGTGAAATGACCAATTAAAAAAAACGTCTTAATCATACACAACACACTGTAATAACTCCGGTAACCTGATGGTGGGTGCGAGATAATCTGCCAATCACGAAAATAAACTTGACTATCCTATCTTATATAATAAACGCAAAGAAACTATCCAAACTATCCAAAGTCAAAAACTGTAATATCTCTGATAGCATTTAATGGAAGAATGTTCAATAATTTCGCCGATTGCCATGTTAAGCATGAATATCCTTATGGAATATGCTATCGTATAATAACAACTTCGACAACAAATATGCTTCAATAACCAGACGGTTGGCGCGAGGTATCTGGCGATTGCCCGTGTGGTAACGCCCCTGGTGTTTTCCCATCCACGGCGATAAACATGAATATCCCATTTTATGATGTGATTCTAAAATAACAACAAACATAGCGAACCTCGTGAACTCCGTGATTTTCTCCTGGTGCGCGGAGTCCAGCTGCTTAAAATTCTTCTTCATTTCTTCCACTTCCGCCCTCAATCGCTCCTCGCGCGACCTCACTGACGTCATACCCTCGTTGGCTGACGTCAGCTGCGCCTCCAGTGTGTCACACTTCGCCGCCGACGTCACGGAGGACTCTTTGTACCTGGTGTATGACGTAGTTGTTTTTATTCCAATTTAACCTGTTACCACTGCGGGTATAAGGACTCTTGTTTGACGTTTTTCGGCTTTTCTTAATTATTTATATACCTCCCATTTTACTAGCGGTAAGTAAAAGTTCTTGCTATCGAACTAAGATTTAGCCAATGCATTTATAAGAGTGATATATGCATTTAGGATAGGAATATATGCATTTATGATAGGGACATAGCCAAGTGGTAAACACACGACTTATATCACACCACTACTATCAAAGTATTGTCTTATGGTTTAAATTCTAGTTTTCACACAATCTTTTAACCTATTCCACCCAGAATATGTTAGGTAATAAGCGCCTTGCCGGGCACACAACCGACTATATTGGGTCATTGGGACGAGTTTTTACGTTCATGCCATGTATAGTATTGAAGGGTTTTTCTGCGCATTCTAGCAATATCTGTAACAACCAGTAACTTGACGACAAATGTCTGTAACTACCGACGAAATGACGACAAAATCATACCTACACATTTACACAATACCAGTCAAAACGGAAATCAACTTATGCAACGAGCGAAAATACTCATTGACTGAGCGGAAAAAATATGAAATTCAACTTATTAAATTTACTTCTTTAATGTAATTATAAAGCTACCAACGTTTCCATTGCGGATTCGGTTTCTCGTAACCTGTCAATCATCATCTGCTTGTCGTCAGCAAGTTCGTTCAGCTTCAGTGATTTTGTCGTCGTTTCTTCGCGCAACGCTTTGAGCTCGTTCTGCGGGGAAATTATCATTCTTGTTAATTTTACAATATTCTATGACCATTTGAATATAATATTCTATGGCCATTTGAAAATTGTCGCATTTTGCATTTATTAATATTTAAATATGGTCATGTTATAGAATAAAAAAGCTTTGTTGGTAAACATCGCATTAACATTTAAATATTGGTCTGGTAGTGAATACCTTACACTTTTCGTCAAAGACGTTGCACCCCGATTTGCTGAGTTGACAATTCGGCAAATTTAATTAGATAAATATATGGAGCGCGTGTCTCGAAATCGCATGAATTTCCTCATTTGGTATTATTATATTTTGTTCTTTTAAACTGGAGGCCTATTATTTTCGATTTATTATCCAGTTCAAACTAGTAAGATAGCGTCCACTATTCTAACATTGACATTGGATTTAGGATTTGTATGTTTTTGGAGCTAATACAATGTGTTGTATTTTCGTATAATAGAAATATAGAGATTACTTAGTTTTATGTTTTTAAATCGTTTAAATTCTACTAAAATTAAACAAAGTGTGATTGCCGCATGCCTTAAATTACAGACTACTTTTGCGCAATTGGCTCTTGTCCAACGCACCTTAGCGAGGTGTCGCCCAAATTAGAATAAAAACGTCCGGATTTGGACTTAAAAACACTCACCGGCTGGATTTCATGTAGTACCGGTTATAGATTGCGATTATGTAGTACTGGTTATAGATCCACGGCAATTTACCGTGGGCTTTTACGTTTATACGATTTCCCACGGCATTGTTTTGCCGTGGACTCAGCAAACGAATTTCGAGGACTGTATGTTCTGTAGAAACGGATTACCGACGTGCCCATCATGGGTTCGAAATTAAGCCCGGGTACAAAAAGTTATCTTTTTACAAGCAAATGAAGAAAACAAAAATAAAACTAACACCTCTGCAGTTTCCATGTTAGCAGTCAACACCCCGTTTGATTCGGTCAAAGAGTCGATTTCTGCTCTAAGATCGACAGTTTCTGCCGTTTTGCTGGATATTTGCTTGGTCAATTCGGCTTCAGATAAAGCCACCGCATCTTAGAAAAAAAGGTAATTTATACTTTATAAAATTTTGACATCAGTGTCAAAAGCACAAAGTGAAACATAATAACACAGGGTACGGGAAAACAGCAAAACCAACAGTCGTTAAAACACGCCATTAAAAAGTATATAGAGTCAAATCTAGTTACCATGCCACTCTCGTCAGTGGTATACGTTTAAGTTACTATGCCACAATACAGTATACTGTAGCCCTTTTACAAACCCTTACAACTATACAACTTTACCTTTACCTCTGGCATAGTAACGAGCTTTATCTGCAAATTTATACACACAGTGCAAGTTTGACTTGTTTATTTAGTGATGTTAAAAAATGTGTTATCACATAAAAGGCCAAATAGTGAACAAGTCGGTATTTGCGACCGCCATGTCATACGAAGTACAAATAATACTTATTCATTACACTAATATTGGCTCCAATGATGTCTTAATAATGTTTATTGGTAAAATTCCTCAATGAATCACGATTACGTAGGCCAGCTATGTTTTACAGAATCTATTTGACTTATTTGTTTTTGTTTTTTTTAGCTGGATAGGTTTTAAACCCATGATGGGCTCGTCAATAAGGCCGCTTTTTATATAGGGACCGGTATATGAATCGGTCGCGTTAACCATTCGGCCACTCAAGCATCGGTATGTATACAGGCTTTCGTCGGCTGTCGGATTGTGGTGAAAATGAGAAAAAATACAAACCAAGCTTTTCTTTCAGCGCCCGTGACTCTTCTAGTGCCTCGTTCCGTCTCTCATCTCGTTCTTTCAATTCCCTGCAAGCATAACACTCAATGATGGCAAAGTACACAGAAAATAATTGCCCGCCCGATATAAAGGCAAGGCAAGAAAAATTCTGAGATTTCGAGAATTCTTAAAGTCAGAAACGCTACCGAATTGTTATTTCCAGTGGAAACCAAATTGGAAGCAAAAAGATGCAACGGAACAGGTAAGTTTATAACACATTAATAATACTGTGTTTTAATAGCGCTACTCTGCAAATCAGCTTGTACAAGTTATACAACTTGCTGTGGTGAATTAAAGAATTCAGTCGCTCATCGCACGTGAGTCAGAATATTAAAACGTAGAGTTGGAATGGGTCCAACCATTACGAGACTTGAATTTCGAAAATCGGCGACTCGATTCCTTTAATCCCGATTACGTAATCGGCAAATAATAATCTGGATCAACACCGCCCGTGGTGACTTTAACGGGAAAGTAAAGCGGGAAAACGCACACTAAAAGAAATATTAGAGCTTTAGGTAAAGAGTTAGAATTAGTTCTGGGGTAAAGATTAGTATTTTGGATTAATTTCCACATTGCACGTAGCGGTTTCGGTTTAAGACCACCAACTCTCGCTAAGCGCACAATTTTGCTTTTTTTTGGCTAACCACCAAAAAAAATTAGTATTTTGGGAAGGGATAGAATTAAACATTAGTGGTAAGGTCATTTGTAGTTCTGGGATTAATATTAGTGTTTGGTGAAGGGTTAGAATAAATTCCCATACTTTTAGTGAGCAGTTTGCCTCCTTTTCCCTAGTTTTGCTCGCTTTAACCACTTTCGCATTCGTTGCGGTTTCGCACATAGTACGAGGCCGTTATGTGTGGTTTGCGATATTGGAGTTTCGGAATTTAAATTTGAAAAACGCTCGTCGTAGCTGACAATGGGCGGTCCACTTCAAATCGGCTTGCTGGTCGCTGACTACATGTGTGTGTACTTTGCTCAGAGATAAGGAACGTAACAAGTTGACATGTAGAGGTATTTCATGTTGCCCTGATAACGGAGAGGGGAACTAAATGGAAATAGGGAAGGAGGGAAACTACACACTAAAATAAAGATTGTGTTACGGTTAGTGCTGGGGTTAGAATAAGGTTTAGTTCAGGGTTGTGAATATTGTTAGGTACCGGGTATAAATTAAGGAATAGTGGTGGGGTTAAGGTTAGTTCTGGGGGATAAGATTTGGTAATAAGGGCAGGGTTATATTTAGTAGTTTTAGTAAGCAGTTTTCCTTCTTTCCTTCCCCCCTTTAGTGTAACCCTGATAGCGCAGCATGTTCTTGCGTCAACGAGCATATCACGTATGTCAGCTGGAAGGTAAGTTTGGAACTCTAGTGATGAGCTAACAGATTCCTGGTCGAGTCAGTCGATGATAATATAGTGTGGGGAATGGCTAGGCGGAAATAAAGGACTTGAAAGCGAAAGGTTGTAGTGTTTGCTTCGGACAATCATACTCTGGCGTGATTTTGAATTTCGGGCGGGTGGGACGTCATCAATGGTTATTGTTGTCGCATTCGCGAAATGCGGTCAACAAACAATCGCTCGACGCGATTCCCTTTGTCGTCGATTGTGAGAGCGTCATATCTGGGCTATTGTGAGTTATGAATGGCGACGGGACCAGAGTCGGCGTGTTTTTATAGCGCTGGGCGTTAAAACGCGCCGAATTCAAAACAGTCTGTCAAAAGCGTACATCAAAGGCAGAGAAGACGTGTTTTACTCTTAGATCTAATATTCAGTTATTTGATTAAACGCAGGCAACTAGCTATGGAAATTGAATATTAACTAATAGTATGAATGAAACAGATAGTGTTTATACGCATTTTACTAATGATACCGAACACGAACCATACAGCACAACGGAGTAGTAACTAAGAGTATGATTAGAAAAGTTTTTAGTTTAGTCTATTTCAGCAAATAAAACAAATCAAAACACAGGAATATGACAAGGTGGCAAAACGAACAGTCGTTAAAACACTTGTCATTAAAGAAAAGGGATTTAAAAATTAAACATACCGGCGCGTCCGCCAAACCAAAGAAAGATTGCAATCATTTTTTAACAACGATTTTAAAAATAAACAATATAAAGACCTGAAGAACAGTATGCGGTAAAATAATAAAAGTGTTTTTAGACAATTTTAAAGACTGATACCTTATATAAGCCAGAGTTTAAAGTCTTGAAACTAACCGTTCATAATTCTGTTTGCTTTTCTCGACAATGTGTTGCAGTTGACCTTGTGTAATGATTAACTGAGGTTTGTACGACAGCGCTTTAAAGAAGGACAAACGAACTGCCGAAGCAAAGATGGCTGCTCTGTCAGTGCAAGAATACCTCGACCATTTCCTACTACCCAAAGTCAACCACGAAAGGTCGAAAGCCTGCCTCCTAGCGGCGAGGGTGTATCTCACGGATAAGGATGGATCGGAGCAGATGATATACGCAAGGAAGATTATGAGTGGGAAGAATGTGGATCCTCTACAAAGCTTCACGAAAGATATGACTGGTGTGTGGGTGTTCCAAGTGTGGAATGGTTAATAGGATGGGATTTTTATGTTTAACCTCTTGAATGGATAAATGAAAGGGCTGTTAACTATCGTCAAATTACTCTGTGCCCACCAAAAGGTTATTGTAGTTGTAGGTGTTGTTCATGATTGAAATACGCTTCTTCAGTTTATAAAGAATTAATTCACTGAGTATAACCAATATCCGCTTAGTGCCTTGCCCAAGGACACAACCGACTATAGCAAGTTGCAGGATTTTCCACCTAATTTTAAATTCCACAGGTTCAAACAGGGAAGGTGGATTGAGCGATGGTTCCAAGATCTCAGTGGAAATTATGTCGAGCAGAAGCCCAAGCAACGTGGGAGCTGAACAATTACAGGTGGGTGGGATGGACATGTCGACTTAAAACTAAAATTTAGGTTGAAATTACTTGAAAATAAGTAAGTCAAATTATATCAATCCTTGGAAAAATACATCAAGGTTAGGCCTAACAAAAACGCGAGATAAGTTTAAAATTTGAACTGGTTTACATGCATTTTTTAAAAAGTCCATTATTTACTTGGTATTAATTTAAGTTTATATCTACATTGAAAACCATCCATAAGAACAAAGTTAAATTCTAATATTCAAATTAGATATCCGAGGGAAAGTATGTGGAAAGATACGAACCACACTAAAAAAATAATTAATTGGTGATAAGTGATTAGTTCAAAACAAATATAAGGGAAGAACAACATATTACCATGCAAGCATAATTTAGGAAATGGACAGGTAATAGTCGAAATGCAAGTTGGATAAAATGGAATTAATTAGAGTTAATTTTCAGAGCTTCCTTGATTACTGCAAGAAACACTCGATCAAGGTGAACTTGAATTTTTCATTTGCTCAACCCTACTCCTGGGACAACAAGTTCAACAAAGAGGGATTGCGCAATTTGTATGAAAAAGGGGTCAAATTGAAAGTTCTCAGGTTCGTATTTTCGCTTTGTCTTGCAAGTGAAAACCCAAAGCGAAAATGGGTTTAAAATTTTTAAGAATTTTTCTATTAAAAGCAAACGTGTTTCCCAAGTTCAAGAATTTTTGATTCAAATATGTTTAGAATTTTCCTGGACTTTTAAATCAAATATGTTTAAAATTCTTCATACTTTTGTAATTGAATACAAATTTTTTTACAATTTTACGAATTTTCCTTTTTAAATCAATTATGTTTTGTTCCGTTAGAAACTGTAATCAGTGTTTCCCAACAGTTTTCAGCAAGTTATAAACGCAATGCTGAATGACATGAACGAAACACTGGAATCACTGGACGACCTGCAGACTTGCAGAGGAACATTGACACTGGAAGCTCAGACTTTAAAACGAGCGATGTCCAAATTCCAAGATGTTTTGGTGGTTGACAACGATTCATGTTACAGAGAGAATAATGACAGATTACAAGAAATTTTGGGTAAATTTGTTTTAACTAATGCCATATTTCAAGAAATTTTGGGTCATTTTTTTAAACAATTTTACTGACTTATTTTTACCTATTTTAATAACTATTTTGAAGAAGATGCATCAGTTACATCAAATCTGTGCATTTCTTTATTTATACAAGACGCTTCACACAAATTCTTTTTTTCCACCCAACAATAAGGATACCAGAATGGCATACCTGTACAGACAACCGGCCATACAGAAGAAATGACTGGGTTCTCACTCAGTACCTACAGAGATTATTTTCTGCTACAAAATTCTGACGAGATTTGGGCCAAATTCAAAGTGAATCTACGTAAGAAGGGGGCGTGTATTACACAGGTAAGATAACGCAAGCCTTAGTGCAACCTTTAAACTAATTGGAAATCCCTAAAATGGACCGCATTGTAATGTAAATATGATTTTCAGGAAGAATCTCTATTTGAAAAGGTGTATTGTTTGGACACGGCAAATAATAATGGAAGATCGCAGCAAGACAAAGTGCATAACATGGCCGACCATTTATGGAAACTTGTAAGTGGAAACTCGAAGCGAAAATGTGTTTAAAATATATATGTATTTTTCTATTTAAAGCAAACATGTTTGCCCGGAATATGTTTTTGTTTTGTTAAAAGCTAATATGTTTGCCAATTCTACGAACTTTTCTTTTAAAAACAAAAAAAATTGTCAATTTCATTGATTTTTTTCTTTAAAAGCTATTACTTTATGCCTATTTAACTGATTTTGTCCATCAGGTTGGGGACAATGTAACAATGAATGAGCTTGCCACTCACAAAGAGGTTGTGATCCAACTGACGGTCGTCATCAGTGAATATCCGGATCGTGATGGTTTCTGTTCATCACTTCACACACTGGTGTATGATTTGAACGAACGAATAGAAGACGCAGGGTTGCAAAGAGTAAGTGCAGTTTAGCACAGTTGTGGGCTAAGAAAAAAGCATCTGACCGTTAAAATCCTAGTAAAGTTCAAGGCTGTGATTGGTGCATTTTTCTGCTCTGTGGCACTGGGTGCATTCACAACATTTTTGCATGTATTCATAGACGTAAAGTTGTCCGTATTGTAGGCCGTGCGGGAATTCGAAACCCTTCACGCGCGAAAAAAATGTTTATACATGATGTATTATAAATAAATGTCACTAAAAATAAATGAGAAAATGTTTATAGTCTATAGCAGTGGTTCTTAAGAACCAATGGCCTATAGGCTAATACATTTAAACGTAATAAAAACATCCTTGCATCCATTCCCATTGAAGATTTATCTCATCAACATTTTAGTGTTAACAAGAACAACACACCATGTTAACAGTCCGTTTGATGGCAGGTGCGAGTTGAAACCTCTATCCGATACGCGATGGACGAATCTTCCACCGTTTCTCCCAACTCCTCCCTTCTCTCCTCACCATCATCAGCTCCTCGTAAAGGAGGAAAGTCATCCGATGTGGCCGAGTGCATGCATCTTCAAGATCTCCTCCTTGATATGTTGGAGGATTTAGAGGATAACTTTAAGCTCCTTGGGAGGCTGGAGTACGGAGGAGTGAGAGAAGGAGCAGGAGGAGGAGTGAGAGAAGGAGGAGTGGGAAGAGGAACGTCGGTGAGGCTAGACAAGGCTGCTTTGTCCTCTGCTCTCGGGTTGCTCAACAAAGCGATAAAAATCGAAATCGAGGACGAACGATTCTCGATGAATGGAGATTTCGAAGACGCATACGCCGAGGCTGCCAATCAGGGTTTATGAAGTCATAACATGATTTATGATGTCATAACAAGTTTTATGACAATATGGAAAGACTTCTTTGTATAAATGCCCGATGCTAACTTGACTATTTTTATACATCGTCTTTTCTTTTCTACTTTATTTCAAAATCACCTGAGCTTCATTTTACAAGTACCCTCATGTATTGTTTGATATCACGATATTTTTGTAACTTTTTACCATTCTAAGGTTGAGCACTTAATAAACTCTCACAAAATAATGTAGCCTGCACTTGGGAAGCACCATCAAATTTTCATAATTTAACAATTGTGTTATGATAGCAACAAATTAATGTAGCGATCACGAAATTAATCTATGAATTATGTATGTGGAGGAGTGTATAGAGTGAAGGTTGGTAGAGACACAGTGTTCATTACATGTCTTCAAGCCATTATAGTGAGTGCATGGAGTTCTATTACCTCAGCAAATCGTTATGTGGAAAACTGTGTATCCATCTACAATTAGTTTGCGCGAGTATCGAGATTATTTCATAGAAACCAAAAACCAGGCTGATGTCACCAGAGTGGTCGTTCGTTGTGATGTCAAACAGGATGGAAAACTGAGGTAGCACAGGGAAAAATTATGTTTTGGGTCACATTATGGATCAAATTCAATTTAAAAGAAGTATTAACTCTTTAAGCACACTCAATTTAAAAGATGTTTTATAAATTTCTTTTAGAAACACACTATTTAAGACATTTTTAAACTTTTTTTTTTAGAAATTCATAATTTGAAATTTGTTTTTTAACATATTTTTTCTTGTGTTTGCTTTTGGCCCAGAGTACTTACTACCACACTGCTGTTTTTTTAAGTATTGGGTTGAATATACATGCTTTCAGTAACACTGCTAAGACTGGTTTTGTGTGAGCAGATACAGCAAGGTGCTGCGTGGTGGAAGTAATAAAGGGGAGAATGCAGAACTGCAGCTTGCCAAGGAATTGAAGACAGTTTTATCGGATGATAAAATGTGGGGAAAAAGCGACTGCACAGTTAAGGTTGTTTTTTAAAATTAACTGAGAATTTGAAAAGCTACACAATTTAAACCCAGGGAATACAAATAGAGTTTAATATATGTTGGATAAATATGTTTACATTTAACCACTCTCATATGCTTACCAAGAAACAAAACAACAATCTCTGTAAAAATTATGCAACTTCAGCATATATCAAGGCTGTATTGTTTGTTTTACGAATCTTTTTTCGAACTAATAAAATAAGTCACTTTATTTTCTGATTGTACACAACACAGTAAAATAACCATGACTGTGGATAAAAGTGACCAGACTGTGGATGTAGAGTAATCTAACAATTGCCTGTGTGTTACCCCCCTTGCGTTTTTCCGTAACGCGAATAAAAAAGTATATTCTTTCTCTCAATTTTGAAATGAAACTATGCATTCCAGATAATGGTCAACAAAAGCCACAAGTATCATCAGCGCTGAGCACTTTACACAAGTATTTAGGCAGCTAAGAAGCAAACCAGGGGCCCACGGTACAACCATGACAATCTCGTACGCACATCCATGCCACTATGCTAATCAACGTGCACTGACCAACCTACACAGGGCAGGGATTAAACTGCAAGTTTTAAAAGTTGAAGAAATTATTGTGGCGGCGATACAAGATTGTATCAGGCGAGTTTCGGTAGTTTGTGTAGAAATAGTTCTACATTCTGGATTTATGGTACATTTTGCGTTGATTGTAAAGGAAAATAATTTGTTAATTGAAAATGTTTCGATAAAGTATTCTTTATGGTATAATTAGTATTTGTTTTCAATAAATATTTTGTGTGAGTTTGATTTTTGGGTGAAAAAGAGTGATGTGGGTAAAAACCTCTTACATTTTAGATTAATGGCACCAGTTATAAAATTTATAAAAAGATTTTTGTTAATTAAACAATGTTACTCTGCCAATAATGTATGTTTTTATGGTTTAATTAGTTTTTTAACTTTTTATTTCTATGATTTGCCATTTTGGCCTTTTTAGTTCCTTTTAATTTACGGTGTCATTAAGGGTTGAATGTTTATCGGCATTTTGTTTACAAGAGGAAAGAAATAATAGTTTAATTAATTTATAACTAATGTGATATTTACGTTTTTCTTCTTTTTTAGTTACCGCTGTAATAAACAGTTTTTCTAATTAGAAAGTGTGAGACTGTAAAAAGAAAGACCATTACTTTATTTTTTTTCAGCAACATTGAAAGCTTAGAGAGATGCTGTGTGGATAAGCAGAGAGGGTTGGACATCAAACTAGATCACGTTATGATGAGAACAGCACATTACATGCTGCTTCATGCATTCCAAATTAATGGGGAAACACTGAGCAAATATTATAACTGCGCAACACTGGCTAAAGATG
>CH003204.1:826773-843629 GCA_000149265.1 Ciona savignyi
GTCAAGCATAAAGCTCAAGATATTCCTACAAAGTCGTGCTAACCTTGCAACCGATCAACTTGTTCAGACACGTCCCGTCCATGCTTCTCTATATCTGCATTCAGTTGCTCTGTAGATAAATGGGGAGTTAAAAATAGAATATTGAAAAAACAGATATATTAGGGTTGGGAAACACCAATACATGTATCCACATGATAAAGACTATCAGTAATGTTATTTGGGTTTTAAGGCAGTGCTGTGTTTTTAGTGTAAGTCAGTATGTGTTCTAAAATTGTTTATAATAATTTTTATTTCTGTTTGTAATTAAGTGCTATAACGACTGTAGTTTTGGTGTTACTTTTGGAATCTATATTTAATAAGCAAAGTGGTAAATTCTTACTTACAGTGAATTCATAATTACTAACTTTTGCAATTTTAAGGTCGCACTCAGGTGCAGTCAATTTCAAAAACTGTGTATTTCACCCAATATATAAGTTAGAATAAAGAGTATATACCCAGAACTTTATTAGCGTCCAGCAGAGCTGATATCCTGGACCTCGCTGCCTCTAAATCGGACTCCAAACTGGAGATTTTCATTTTATCCCGATCGGATTGCTGAAAATTGTAAATTTACAAAGTTTTTATTGATTATGTACCATGTTTTTCACCTCTTTCATGGCAAGTATTTGGGACTCCACTTCACCATTACCCTTTTTCTTTTCTGCTTCAGCCTATAACAACAAAAGTCCAGCTGGTTAGCTCATGTGGTTAGGTATCAGAATATTAGACATAAGGTTGTGAAAATGAAATCCATTGTGAAATTTATATTTGTTTGAAATTGTGTTTTGAAACCGTTTTGGATTTGTCCAACAGGTTAGCTTTCGTTAGACAGCAATCTATTGGGAGCCGAAAGGTCGTTGGATTGCAACCAGCTACTGGTTAACTAGTGGGTTTTGCCTTTAGACAAGGAATACAGTAAACGTTGGTTAAACTTAGTGGATTAATGAAGGTAAACTAAATATAAAAAAAACATCTCAATCATACGAGACACATTACAAAATCTCAGGTAACCTAACAGTGGGGGCTAAGTAATTTGGCAGTGTGTGTGATAAAGCACCTAGCATTTTTCCATTCACATGATATATGCAAATCCTATTTTTAGCATTTTTCAAGCATCGTTAAACTGTGAATGGAGTTAAGAAAGCAAAAAAGGCATCATACAACGTACTTGTGCCAGATGCAATTCATTTTGCTTAGTCAGTGCCTCAATACTTTTCTCCAGCAAAATAGTATTGCTTTCGAGGGAGATTTTGTCTTTTGTTATACTACTAATACGCTCTTCAAGACGCTGAATTTCGATTTTAAGACGATTAATTTCAGATTCTCTTTCACTGCATTGTTGCATAAGTTGCTGGACCTATAAAAGAAACAAGGCTGTGGTTTCAGCTTCCAGCAATATATTTTTATACCTGATTTTTGTTTGTTAATTGGTCACAGATTCATTTAAATTTATTTTTCATGTATTTAATGCACATATATAGTTTAAAAAGGGTAATAAAAATGGACAATCAAATGTCCATTATTAAACTAAATCATTCAACCATCTATGTATAACCAAACAGGGCTGATCAATCTATTTAATTTAACAAAATATCAAATTTACTTCAAGTTACATTATCGTCCAAAGTATCATTGTGTGGCAGAGTGTCTATGGCAATTAAATAAAAATCTGCAAACTTTGTGCTTACTGCACAGCAAAAAGTTATAAAGAAGATTCAAAATGTATAGTAACATTTCTGTTAGCATTGGTGTTAAGTTTTGCAAAAGTGTAAAACGACAAATTTTGGCTGTTTTACCAAAGCATTGTAATCATTTTTATACACAATATTGGTACATAAAGCTGTTTGAACACATTTGCCCTAATGAATTTTAGTTTAAAATACCTACCTCTGCTATTTCGTGTCCTAGTACCTCTTTAGAATCCTTTGGGTTTGGGTTTTTTTTCTCAGACTGAAAAATTATCGATGTGTTACATTTGTAAAAAAAATACATTTTATGACAAACACAAAATAATACATCATATAACAAACACAAAATAATACATCATATAACAAACACAAAATAATACATTATATGACAAACACAAAATAATACATCATATAACAAACACAAAATAATACATCATATAACAAACACAAAATAATACATTATATAACAAACACAAAATAATACATCATATAACAAACACAAAATAATACATCATATAACAAACATAAAATAATGCCAAAACTCTGACCTTTTTGTGAGCGGTGCCTGAAAAATTTAGTCGTTTTTTACTTGAACCAGTTGGTACAGCTGGAACGGCAAATTTTTTAGCACTTCCCATGTGACTTGTATCTAAAGACGAATCCGTTGATTTGAACCTTTCACCCGAATATTCGAACTTGATCGTCCCAACATTTTTCTCAGGTTGTTTGATGGAGTATTGGCAAGGTGCAGGACCACCTGAACGCATTTCATTTGAAAAGAGGATATTATGGTACCCTAGCAGCGTGTTGTAAATTATGAAAAAATTAAAATAGCTCGAGTTATTCTGCATTTTATTTAATTAACGGCTGCTTCCTTTCTCCTTTTCCAAGGAAACAATCGACAAGCTAGCAGCTAGTTTCAATACTACCACCTTTCGGTTAGCAGTCCAAGACAATACCAATGAGTTAGGTAACTAATTAGCTGGGCCCGGCCAATATAATGGATTTAGATTTACACTTACTCTTATTTTATATAAAAAAAAAACATGTTAAAAATATGTTTTAAAATAGTAAACAACATTTTACCACTTGTAGCTTCATTGAATCTTTTTATTGTAGCTCTTGGGAAAGACATCTTTCTCTGGTCACAGGCTAACACAGTTTATTCAGTCCTCTACTGTATGCTGATTATCTAGTATAAAATGCAGTAAATCGCTAATTTACATGAACAAAATTGCCGGTTCCGTAGGTGAAATAGTATTAGAAACGTCATAAACACATGTAACAGTTTTACAATTTTGAGTAAATATTTCGTTTCTCAAATGAATCTTAAATAGTCAATTCTACTTCATACAACCCTACACAAAACCTATACTTTGACTTTTTAGGTGAAACAGAAACATCAGTTTTTGAGTTTTGTTTTTTTGTTACATATAATTAAAAACTCAGCTTACAAACTTTAGTAACTCAACTGTATTGTGGTAAATAGTTTACTGCTAGCATTCGGCAGCTTACTTTGTATATTATTTACAAATTAAATATTTATTAATATTGAAAATAAACAATAAAGGCTACAGAGCAGTTGTCAAGTCTTTAGTCAATATAAAAATTAAATAGTACTGGTACGACTGAGCAGGTGATGTGTCTACAAAACTTGATCAATAATTAACAATACATTGCACAACACATCGATTTAAATTCAATGTCATACAGTTTTCATTGATTAAAAGATTCTATTGATATAAAAAGCATGCAAAAATAGTCCCAAATACAAACTAAAAGTTTGATCTGTTAAACGCAAGACAGAAGAGAGTGGTTTCAGGACATACACACTGTATTTTAATTCAAATGATATTATTGTTGGACTTTTAATTGCACATAAGAAAGGGTGTGGAAATTAAAAAAAAATTGTTTACCAAAAAAGTTACATATAAAACCCAAGAGTGAACTAAACTTGGCGCCTCCTACAGGACACAACACACAGTAAACAAGTGTTGGTTAAATAAACAATAGTGTTATTAGGTGCCTAGTAAAGATAAACAAAAGGAATAACATACAAGGTTAAAAAAAAAGAAACGAATACAAACCTAAAATATGAGGTAAACCGTAAATTTAAACCAGTATTGTAACTTATTAGCAAATGATTATTGTCTTTTAAAAGAAAACCATCTTAGATTTTGACATCCAATGTATGCTATTAGACCATGATACGCTTATGGTAATATTATTGACCAATGAACATAAAAAACTGATAAAATTGTGATGTTGCACAACTTTTCTGGTGTTATGGTTATGTTGCATTACTATAGAAGGATATTCAGGTTTAATCCGGGAAACAAAATCGTTGTAACGATTACCTTGCCTACTATCAGGTTACTAATACAGTAAGTTTTTTATTTATTTTAGTTCTAACCCATTGGGTTAATAAGATGTTCGCCAAATAACATGACCAAAAACACAACCTACTAGCTACTGAGCAGTTTTAATTCTACACCTTTCAGTTAAAATTTAACACACTAACCCCTCCAAGCTATTCGACAAGGCTGTTTTGTCTTCTCTTTGCACAATACTGGATCAGCGGGACAGCGGGGTGGACAACACACTAAATTACGAGGGGAACAAAGTATTTTTGTCAGTTACATGAGCGAGACAGAGTATTTCGTCATTTAACTTGAGCGAGATAGGTTATAACATGAGCATGACAGGGTATATGAGAGAGAAGAAAAATTTTCATCACTGACATGAGCGGGACGGTTTATAAGTTTATATTACAATTTAACCCATCCCCTGCGTGATATACCCTGTACCGTGATAAAAAGTAATGAAAATACCCCTCTTATATCTGGATAATTTTTTGTCACACTCCGGTGTTCAGAAGAATAGTGTGTTGTCCTGTCCAGACTCCAGCTGTCCCTCAGTACAAGCTTACAGCATAGCTCATAATAAAAACACGAAAAAAGATTTAATATCACAAAACTATTGGGAAAAACAGAACCTGCCCCATATGCTCACGATCAGCATACGACAAAAGATAAGCAGACATATATTTAAGTACCGGTACCTCTATTGACAAATACACATTGCACAAACTAACGCTTACACTATACGCACCACCAAGAAGTTGAATGGCGTATTTGAGCTGGAACGCGTTTTTCCTAATGTGAATAACTGTCTAAAAAATCGTAAACCTCTAACCAATTTGCTGTTGGTATAAATGCACATTTGCACCATTCCGAAATTCAATGCCAACAAGAAAATTTAAAAAGTTTAGTTATTTTAATTAGGGATTTTCCCGCTCTGCCACCAACCAATAGAAGTCGTTTATAAATATTTTTATTCCATGCTTGAGTGAATTCAATGTCATTGCTTAACATCCCTTTAATTTACTGTGATTACCTATGATTATTGCCTGGGGTACCAAGGTCTAGTACTCTGACATCTGAGTCCGACTTGTGAGAGTAATACGGTGGCGCATTAGTAATATAATATAACATTAATATTTTTAAGTTTACTTTTGAGTACCCTACCCCTGACTAGCATGCATTAAAATTTAATCAATGTAGAAATATTTTCTTACAAAATTATTATTTACAATTTTAGACATTGTTCTGGTCAGTTAATGATTAAATACCGGTATAATATCCCCCATAAAACTAACTTCTTTTTTAGATTCTCGGTTAAAAATATTAACTTTTGTTCTAAGGGTAATCCCCATCCATCAAACCGCGGGAATTTTTTTCCATTTTCAATAACATTACGCTCTTGCAATCGAATTAAACTCTGTACGCTGTTTTCTGTAAATGCTCGTAAAATATACCTTACGACCGGCCGCGTAGAACAAGTTGTTTTTTTCTACTGCCAAAATAAAATTTCGGAAATGTTCTCTTCACCTTGTACAAGGGTTGTTGCGTTGATCGACATGGATTGCTTCTACGTGCAAGTAGAACAACGTAGAGACCCAAGCTTAAGAGGAAAACCTTGTGCTGTTGTTCAGTATAATAAATGGAAAGGAGGAGGGTAAGATTTTTGCATTCCCGTAATCAAATCTGCTTGTTTTTACATTTTTTTGGTAATTCCTGCCTTTTCCACAAAATATATTTGCAAGTTATCAATGTGTAATCATTTGACTTACAAATTCGCACACTTTATTTTGATTACACTTTAGGTTTGGCGACCAGACCACATCTGGCTATATTTACACTGAATAATTATTTGATAATATAGTGTTTTAACCCTTTAACTGCCGCTGTCGACTCAAGTCGACAGCGCCGAAAATGACATAAGTAGAAAAGTATACGGCCGATTTTGATCAGTGAGACGGCGCTGGAGAGCTGAATAATTTCTGCGTTTGCCAATATAAGATGATATATAGGTTTGCATTTGATATTTTTTTGTTATTTGCGTTTTAAAAAAAGGTATATATATGTGTGGTTTTGGTTGTTTTAATTAGTTTTAATTTTGGTTTTAGTCCCCGATTAGTTTTCAACTATTGTCGTCATGGTTCGCTTGGTTAGTTTGAAAACAATCCATTCGTTTTTGGCTTGTACATTTTGGATTAGGCTATTTTTTGAGCTTATGGAGGGTAAAAACAGAAGAATCTGTCCTTTTGTTAGCTGATAATGATTCTGAAAGCAGTTGTCCTTCATTTTTGAGTAGTTCTAGCGATGAAGAACCTTTTTGAAGATGTTTTGCATCAGTTTTGTTTTGCTGTGGCTATGTGTTTGTGTTTTATTGGGCAAGTGTAAAAAAAAAAAAAAATTTTTTTTTCGATTTGCGTATTACGACGTCATCAGTCAAGTTGTGACTTCATCACAAAAAGAGTAGTACAAAAATGTTCCAAAGATAATCATAAATAACTTTGCTACATACTGTTTTGTTTGTAAATGAGAAAAACAGATAGTTTTTGTTGATCTAAATAGTAACACATGACGTCATTGCAGAATGTATGACGTCATCGAAATTTTATTAATGCAAATAAAAAGAAAATTTATTACTGAACAACTTTTCTGTGGATCATATCATGCTTACATCAATAGTTTTGTGTACAGAAGCTTCTAACCTAAGGTTACTTAGCCGAAAAATGAACTGAAAAACAGCCGGCAGTTAAAGGGTTAAAGATTTTTGTCATAAAAACAAATGATAAACTAAAACTACCAGAGGGTTGCAGTGTCGCAACTTGTTGCCAGCCCAGTATGGAAAGTACGGCAGCTGCACACTCGAGTTTTTTTCCCTGCGTCTTTGCACACTTGGGTAATTTCCCACACGCTCGCGAGCTGGCAGTATAAACATCGTATAATTTCCAACAAACCTGTAAACCTACCTCTTGACCTCGGGTAATTTACTGTCAGTACGTTTTTTGTTACGTAGATAGATATGTTAGCTGACGGATATGATAGATTTAGGATAGAATAATGTGTTTGTTTAAGATTTTTACAAAATAATAACAAAAAGGAGATTGTGTGCACACTTAAAGTGTGCACTCTTGGACGTTTGCACACTGCACACTTAAATATTTAATGTGTGCACATTCGAGATCTCGGCGAAAAGTGACGTACTTTCCATACCGGTTGCCAGCTATTCGGTTGTGTCCTTGGGCAAGGCACCTAATGGGCATTGCCTAAACTCAGCGGATTAATCAGTTCTAACCAATTAAAGAAACATGTGAATCATACACAACACATTGCAATAGCTTCGGCAACCCGACTATGGGTGCGAGGTGATCCGCCGATTACCTGTGTGTTAACCCCCTTGGTTTTTCCATTCACTGGGATAAACATGAATATCATATCCCAAATAACAAAATAATATTATAAGCAATGCTCTATGCATGGTTTCAGCATCATTGCTGTAAGTTATGAAGCAAGAGATAACGGAGTCACACGAAATATGAGAGGTGATGATGCAAAAGCAATGTGTCCAGAGATAATTCTGTGCAAAGTGCCTACAGCGAATGGTAAAGCAGACTTAACAAGGTTCGATTTTACTGTTTTAAAGATATATTTTAACTGCATTGAAATTTAAAACTTGCTGGTGTGACCTTATATATTTTATAATGTTTAATATCATTTTAAACATAATTTATTTAAAAACAACATATTATTTATTTTTTATTTTATGAATCAGACAATTAATTACGGTCACTATTAATTTTAATAAAACTGCAGAAAAAGCAACTAAATGGGTCAAAAAGCTGCACTCTGACATCCAAAATTTTTTAAAAACTGGGGCAAAAAATGAATAAACTAAACTAAAAACACCAGTTCCCTCTTAGTATATACTTACCTTTTTTCTCCAAGCATTAAATTGAATAATTTGTAAAATGTAACCTTTTCATTATCATGCTACTTCTCTTAACTGTCTGCTTGTTTTATACCATTTGTATTCAGCTGATGAGTTTTAATAACTCTAGTTTTGCCATTTTTTCCGCTTATTTTCTAGTGGTTTAGTGTGACGCCTTTTAACCGAAAGTTTGCAACTGGTCACTAGCTTGTCGGTTGTGTCCTTGGGCAAGGCACTTAATAGGCATTGCCTGAACCCAGCGGATTAATGGGTTCTACCAAATTAAAAGAACATGTAAGTCGTACATAACACACAGCAACAGCTACGGTAACCCGACGGTAGACACCAGGTGATCTGACGATTGCCCGTGTATTAACCCCCTTGGTTTTCCCATTAATGTGAATAAACATGAATATCCTATCCCCTACCCACTTGATTTCTTATCGATTTTGTTTCCAAGGTACCGAGATGCTGGAGCCGAAGTAATCCAAGTTTTACTGCAGTTTGGAGGAATAGTGGAACGCGCAAGTGTGGATGAGGCTTACATTGATCTCACGAGAGTCGTGGATGCTAGAATGAGGGAGAACTGGTAAGTGGTGCGGTTACCGTAACATACATTTGTTTGCATAGAATATGATCAATGTAATTTCATTTACATAAGTGTAAAATACATTCATTTGCAGAAGGCTGGAGCTGGAGTTATATTATAATCTGAAAAAGTCAATAATAAAACTTTTGATCATTTTAAGAAGTTTTTGAATGTTGCATTATTTTTTTTTATTAAATTTTCATTGAAAATGCAAGAGAGGAACCAATAGGAAATGTCTTGATAAAGAGTGTCAATATTTAAGAACTATTAATCGGGAATGTTTTGTATAAAAATTTCTTTACAGCCTTGTCCCAGAATTGGAAAAGATGGAAAATACATATGTGGTTGGCCACCCTCAACAGGAATGTGAAGGTTTTACCTTAGATTGTTCTGTAACTTTCATTTATTAGTAGGGATGTCCTTATCCATATCAGTTTGGTTTTTAGAATTATTCTAAAACCAATAATTTTGAATTAAGAATTTCGAACTGCTTTGGAATATAGTTAAAGAGCAAACAAAAATAACTTTTCAAATCAATTTAACAAGAATAAGTTTAAAAGGATTCTAGAAAATCCCTAGTTTTTAGTAAGCAATTGCCCTAGGGATAGAATAAGGTACTAGGATAGGATAGGATAGGATATTCATGTTTATCCCCGGGTATGGAAAACCAAGGGGGTTAACACACGAGCAATCGTCAGATAAACTCACGCCCACCATCGGGTTATTGGAGCTACTGCATGGTTCAGGCAAAATCCCTAAAGTGCCTTGCCAAAGGACAACCGACTAGCTAGCGTACAGTTTCGCACCTGCAACTTTTCGATTAAAAGGCGACACACTTAACCGCCAGACTAACCAGCCGGACTACTAATGCTGTTTAAGTAAAAAAACACAGGACATGTGTCCTATTGCGCGAAGGGTAATATTGTAATTGAATAACTCATTAAAACCACTGGATCTAGGCTCCTTTTGTATTTTTTAAACAACAAAATATTTGTAAGTCACGTTTTAGACAACCCACTAAACGCAGTGGATTTTTGATTTCCACTAAAACAGCAGTCACATTTCCATAACATACAACAAGCTATAGCATTAGCAACTGGTATGTGGGCATGTGTTATTAGATGGTATAATTTCCTCACCCAACAGTCTCCATCCATTACAAGTTGTTTACGTAAAAAACGCAGCGGATTAATGGGTTCTACTGAAATAAGAAACGTGTCTATCATACACAACATCCTGCAATAGCTCCGGTAACCCGACGGTGGGCGCGAGGTGATTTGGCCGTGTGTTAAGCCCCTTGGTTTTCCCATCCATGGGGATAAACATGAATATCCTATCCTATCCCTCATCTTTCTAAAACATAACATTGGCACACATTTTCTCTTAGATCCTGTAGCTGCAAGGATATCGGGACTGACAGAATACCGGAGCAAATCCAACTCAGATTCCGAAACGCAACGTTTGTTAGTTGCAGCAGCCATAGTGGAAGAAATGAGACTCGCTATTTACCAGCAGACGTCATTTCGTTGTTCTGCTGGTGTCTCACACAACAAGGTGACATGCAGCAATTAGGTTTAACCTTCTTGATAGCAGTTGTTTCTTAATTGAGTGGTAAGAACTTTGAGTCTACCACAAAGATTCAAAATTTTTAAGCCATTTGAGACATTTTAATGTATGTCATTTGAGTTGCTTTGGTGGATGCTAAATTTTTGTTAATATTTTCAGAAAGACCTTTGCTAGTGTGATGATATTAATACCATTGTGATATTGGGATTACATTAATTATAAACATTCACAACTGTGGTGCTGATGTTAGCACCTGTCTGACTATTAATTGGCAATTTGATGTTTACGGCCTCTAACTTTGACAACTTTTACATCTGTTTTTCGCTGGTACTCCATATAAAAACAAAAAAAATTCTGGTGTTTTGGTGTATCCTGAAAAAGTTTAGACCTTCTATTTTTTAACCACAGAACTTGTGGTTAGTTGTTTGTAATACATAATTATGTAAATTTTATAAGGAAAACTACAGTATATTATTTATGATAAAAGTTAAACTTTAATAAAAACTTAATCAACAATAATCGAATCCAACAAAAGAAAGTTTCGCAACATTTAACCGGAAGCTTTCTTAGTCATATTTTGCACACAGTCAAAACTCTTTAAACCCTTTCTTCACAGATGCTTTCCAAGCTTTCCTGCGGAATAAACAAACCGAATAAGCAAACCATTCTTCCATTCAATATGGTTGATAGTTTGTTTAAGAAGATAAAAATCGGAAAAATGTTGGTATCTGGTGTAACAAGTCAATCGAATAACATCTATATGACATTAATTTTCAATTCAGACGAAACTTGGGTGGAAAATTGGGAAAGGAAATCATGCTGAATTACGGAGTTGAATATATTGGTCAATTAACTTCTAAGACGAAGATGTGTTTAACAGAGTTATATGGGGACAAAACCGGGTATGTTGTTTGCACTTGTGTTAAGAGCGTTTGTTTGCCTAAGAGGCTAATGCAGAAACATACAGAGACAACATACGAAAACAGAATAAATGGTACTAATTCCCAATAAAATACTTATTTGCAAACAATGCATCAACGCTATCATAAGTAGCCTTAAAATAATATTTAAAACACGTTAACCATTAAGACTTAATATTTCCTCACTAAAAAAAGCGCCGAAAATCGCTTTTTTATTGGAAATTTTAGATGCGTCTATGCATTCTTGTTTGTTCAAAATTATTTGTTAGTCAGCCGATTTTGTATCATTCATAATAGGATAGAAAATTTACCTTACACCTACTCTGTTACGAACTCTATTGCAATCGACTAGCTAATGACCAGTTTTGAACCTGCAATTCTTTGGCTGAAAGCCGTCATAACAACCCATCAAGCTATTTGATTAGACGGATTGACTGGACTTTAATGATTATTGCTTGAACCAAGTAGACCAATGGGTTGAAGAAAACAAAATAAGTTTCTTAATTGTTTTACAACACTCTGCAATAGCTATAGCAATCCGACTGTGGGCATGGAGCATTCTGACGATTTCCCATGTTTTAATGCTGCTGCATAAACATATCTACATCCTATCTTATCTTATCCTTGCTTTAAAACCAGCCGCTGATTAGTCAGTTGTGTCCTTGGGCAAGGCACTTCGTGAACATTACGTAAACGCAATAATTTGATGGGTTCTACTTAAACTGAAGAACTGTGTCAATCATACAGATCACCATGCAAGAGCTCCAGTAACCCCCTTGTGTTTTCCCACCAATGGGGATAAGCATAAGAAGTCTTACTAATCTCTGTTATACACAATATGTGCTCGCTTAAACTGCCCAGCCACACTACACCTGTGTTATTTTTCTATATTCCCTGCTGCCATTTGGTTTATTTTCATCTACCTTTCAACTACAGTTCATGGCTGTATGAGGTTTGCCGTGGCATTGACCACGAACCTGTCAAGGAGCGCCACGTAGCTCTGTCGGTCGGCTGCAGCAAGAACTTCACTGGTGGCGATGCGTTAAACACACGCACCAAAGTGAAGCATTGGCTGAGGTGTCTCTCCACTGAACTCACTGAACGGTTAATGAAGGATAGAGATATGGTAAGTGAACTTTTGAAATTATGTTTTATCATGATTTTGTTTTGGTTTTCATCCATTTTTTAAATTGTTTTAATTTTGTTTTCCATGACATGCTTTATTGACTGTTGTTTTTTCCCCGCTTTTTTGCTTTATTTTAAGCGTGTGTTACCTTACTGATGTTTTTAAAAAAGCAAAAACACTAAGAACCAACACAAATAAAGATATAACTAAATTTAACTTACAGAAAAGACATGGGACAAACTAGAAAAATGTTTTAAACTTTTTTTTATAAAATGCTAACATAAAATCGTTTTTAAAAAAGATCTCCTTTTTACACAGTTTCTTAATGAGAATTAAAATGACTTTAAATGCAAAAAAGGTGAATTTAGTAAACAAGCATTTCTAGTCTAAAATTAGAGAGTGTCAACCACGTATTTAGGCACCAGTCCACCACTATTTGTAAACCACATTTTGTATGCCATATATTCATGCTACAGGGTCCCTAACCACAATTTGTATTTTATACATCGAGTATGTAATTTGTTTTTGGAAGCATAAACACAAGGGTCCTATAGTTATCCAACCAACTTCTTTTTCATGTAATTTATCACTCAAATTTTTGGTTTCTGCATATCTAGACCATGTTGTCTAACAAATCACCAAGTTTCATTGCGATTCCATTATTCCTTCTGGTAGATGTTGGGGCAACATGCCATGCCTGTCAAGCATTTGACAAAAAAAACGGACAAAAACAATCGTGTCCCATTTTTTCAAATGGGACCCATAATTATAACACCATTTACAATTAATGCAGTGAAGTTTACCATTTTTTTAGAACAACCGGGTATCTCGAGCGCTGACGCTACAGATCGGATTGCAGAAGCCCATTTCCCGCACGTGTGCGATAGACCGTTACGATGTTGATGACATCACAATGAGATGTCTTGCGACATTGGAATTGTTGAATAACAACCAGAACAAGGAATCCGATGTCTGGTGATTAAAACTTTCATATCACAGTGTTGGATTTTATCATCCTTTTTTAACGCATGAAGCAATTGATTGAATTTGTAGTTATACAGCTTTTTTGAACTAAAATTAAAGCTTATCTTAGCCAAAAATATAGAATTTATCCTAACTTAAAATACAATATATTTTCAACTAAACACAACTTTTTTTTCCCACAATAAAACATATCTTAGTTAAATTGCTAATTCCGCTAATTTTTGCCACATTTTAAAATGGTTGCCATTAAGTCATGTCATACCACCACAGTTTTTTGTTTACAAAGATAAAAGCTCTTACAACATTGTGCATGGTATGGTTTTCTGATGAACCTGTATTGAAACAAGTAACCCCCCCCCCTCTCTGTCTCTTCTTGTCCCATGGAATTTCCAGCGGTGTTCATTTTTTTTCCAATTACATTTAGGTCACCAAAGATTACCCACATTGGAATATCTGCGAAGAATTTCCAAGTTTCAACAAAATCCGCAGGTTGGTTGCTGTTTGTCAGATTCACTTTATCATATTATCCTGTTGGTTGCTCTACTTTTAATATTGGTAAATTGTGTTTTGCAGCTGTGTTTAGCTGTTTAGCTAGTATCTGCTTAATTTTTTGTTGTTTTTTGTTATTTTGCCCTCTTTTTCTGTTTCTCCTTATAAAATACTAATGCTATATTTCATTTGCTAAGTATATTAAAAGAAAAAGGGTTAGTATATTTATAGTATTAGGTACATATATCTACCCAAAATAATGTATTTCTTGTAATGGTTTTTAATCACCCCAACATTCAACATGTCCATATATTCCCATTCAGATCCCTCCTACAATGTAGCATCCATGCTTGCTTCAGCTAAAGCTATAAAACCCACCACACAAGCGATAGAGAAACCCAAAGGTAAACACCAAGCACAAAACCCATCACAGTATTTGTAATTCGCGAAAATTAATTTGCATGTTTCATTAGAAATTAAACCAAAGAAAAAAAGAAACGCATTGGATATGTTCTTATCTACGCCCACCAAAGCAAGTTTACCAACGAGCAATTCAACTTCAGAAGAAAGTCCAGTTCCTTCTGCATTAAATTGCATAGTTTCTGATGCGAATACGAAAGAACCTCAAAATATTGTGAAAGAAGAGAACTTTACCAAAGAGAAAAGTTTTAAATTTACTAAAAGAAAATCGTTCTTTGCACATTTGGAAAGGAAAAGCATGCAAGAACCACATTGCAAAATTGAGGCTGCATACTTGGAGCAAAAAAAAGGTTTGTGTATTAGAAGATAGGTTCTATCTGTAGGTGGGGGCAAGTAGATTGGTTTTTCATGTTTATCCCCATAAATGGAAAAATGCAAGGAAAGATAACACAATCATCAAATTAGCTTTTGCCCACCGTTGGGTTACTGGAGCTATTGCAGTGTGTTGTGTATAATTAAGAAAGCAATATGGTAGAACCCATCATTCCACTAGGTTTAGGCATATCCGGTATATGTGTCATGCATAAAACAACCAGTTTCAATCTTAAACCCTTCAGAAAGGCAACTTACTAAACCACCTAAAAGCTAATCTATCGGACAAGTGATAACTGATAATACATGTTTTCTATGGGTTTAGTCAAATTTAAGCACATCTGTTAAAAAAAGTGAAAATATTTTTTGTGGTCAGTGTGGAGATGGATCCCAAAACCTTCCGAGTATATTTGATAAAGAATGAAAAAAATCTTTATCTCCATGGTATGGGTAAATAAGAGTACCATTAGTTTGTCTGAATTATTGTAGTATCGTTAATCATATCATATAAAACTTCAAATTATAACCAACCCCTGTAAATTCACTGGAGAAAGTGGTGAAGATGAGGAATAAACCATGAACCTATTACGATAGGATAGGAGAATAGGATATTCATGTTTATCCCTGTGAATGGGAAAACAAGGGGGTTAACACACGGGCGATCATCAGATCACCTCGCGACAACTATTGCAGTGTGTTGTGTTGTGAATGATTTACACGTTCCTTCAACTTAGTAGAACCAATCAATCCGCTGGGTTCAGGCAATGTCCGTTAAGTGCCTTGCCCAAGGACACAACCGACTAGCACGCGTCCAGTTTCGCACCTGCAACCCTTCGGCTGAAAGGCGCAGCACTCGACCATCAGAATAACCCGTCGGACCATCAGAATAACCCGTCATTCATGACCTCTGTGTATGCTATTCCATGTAAACATCACTGTTCCATTGAGTTGATTTCACACAATTACTTTCAGTGGATGCCAGAGAAGAGTCGGCTAAAGTTGATGAACCGACGAGACCCACTCAACCACCTGCAAAAGTATCGTCAACCCCGGTAAGATAGTTTTAAATCGATTTAAAGTGTATACAGGGTGACCCAAAAAAAACAGGCCCCAGTTCTAATTAGGCCTCATTTCTTAGTGTTTTGTCCGAATGAAATAAAAATTTGGTCATAACTAGTTTATTATGTTCAAAACATCACATCAAAACACAAGGGTCCATTTTTCTCCGTTCTACAGCATGTGTTCTAAATGGCCTCGATTTAGCTCCGTGCATTTCTTGAGACGTAGCACAAAGTTGTCCATGATGCTCTTTCTCATTTGTATTCTGGCTGGTGGGGAAATTACGCTTAAGGATTTTCCAATGTTACCTTCCGATTACATTGTTCGCAGAGTGCATTTACATAAAGGCTTAATGGTGAACTTGTCCAATATGGATACCGATTTCCTTAAAAAAAACGAGCCCAACACAGATTCGAAATGTAGCCCAGTTAAAAAAAACAACCATTCGAGGCTATGTACGTGATCTTTTAGAATATTATTTACATTTCCTTGATAATAATCATGTTATTACATTATAATGTATTTCACCATAGAACAATGCTTATGATATGAAGAAAGTAGACATGGAGGTTTTTAATTCGCTGCCCCTGTTTCTACAGCAAGAGGTATGTCTTATTATTATTGTTGTGTTCATTTTCAGGTGTCTCTCCAACGGTATTTTTCGGTATCTATTTCAAATCAAATAGGATAGAATTAGTGGTGTGAATATGCAAAGGACAGTATCTCACGGTAAATTGTCAGATTATCTTATGCCCACTGTCAGGTTACCGAAGCAATTGTAGCATGTTGTATATTATTGAGGCAACATCAATCCAGTGGATTCCGGCAACACCATTAAGTGCCTTTCCAAAAAAACAATTGTCTAGCTATCTTATGGTTTCCTGTTCCTGGGAATATAACAGGCTATCCTATGCATGCCAACCATTTCATATCATTTCATTAGTTTCATATGGGTCCACGGTAGCCTCGGGACCAGGAATTTATTTCATAGAAGGCCCATTACTCCAGCACCCCGAGCTAACATGGATCCAGGATAAAGCGGTCAAGTCGAAATCCATTTACAAACAGACCTATTCTAAGTGTTGACAACTTTGAAGCTATACACGAAATGTTAACGTTTTTTCCGTCAACTAACAGATTCGAGCGGGCAGCAGTACATCAGGAGATCATGAAACCCCGTCCAAGAGAATCAAAGTCACCCACGATTCGCCCTCTAATGGCCAAACTAGCATCATGGGGTTCATAGGATCTGTGAATCCCATTGAAAATAAATCTCCCCAAAAATCGAAGCCAAAGCCAAGGATGCAACAGAAATTAAAGCAAAG